>CAEFZX010026648.1:0-132689 GCA_903066825.1 Alfaro cultratus | reverse complement strand
GACGGCGGCGTCCCGGGGGCCCGGGGTCCGACGGCGGCGTCCCGGGGGCCCGGGGTCCGACGGCGGCGTCCCGGGGGCCCGGGGTCCGACGGCGGCGTCCCGGGGGGCCGACAGTAACACCCGCTTCCTGTAGATCAGGGCGTAAAAATGTTTTGCCACGTCCCCCAAAAATGTAGATTCAAACGTATTCACAGGCCAAGAAAAGACAAACAACCTAAAATTAAGCAAATAAATTACCAAGATATTTACTGTATTTTAGCGACGGTGATTCCAAAATCTTACCGATTATTTCTGGTCTAGTTTCTAGTGCAAATATCTTAGTGCACTGAAATAAGAAAAAACTAGCAAGTATTTCTTCAGCAAGAAATATGAGCAATAATTCCTTAACACTGATAAAAAAGAAAGTGCTAGTTCCACTGGCAGATTATTTCAAGTTTAAAAATACATTTTTCGGTAAATTAAATAATCTGCCTGTGAAACTAAAACTTTTTCATATATATTTAGGAATTATTCACTTAAAACAAGCTCTTATATCTTGATGAAAAGTTACTCCTAAGTTAGTTTTGTCTTGTTTCAAGTGTACAAAGATATTTGCACAAAAACTAGACCAAAAATAAATTGTAAGACTTTTGTGTTTTGCAGTGCAGGGCCATTGTAGATGGAACAATTTTGCAAATATCTGCCAGAAACTGAGAAATTTTCAGATTTAGCTCAGAAAATTCCTAGAAAATTTGGAAACTTTTTATAAAAAATTTTTTAATGAAATTTTCAGCATTTGAAATTCAGAAATTTCCAAGTTAATTTCTGACAATTTGAACGTTTATTTTTCTTTTTTCTTGCAAATCTTCAACTTTTGAAGCTCAGAAATTTCCTTATTTTTTCTAGAAGATTTTCGAGATTAGCCTCAACATTTTTGACAGAATTGTGCGACTTTTTTTTCTTTGTACAACGAGCCTAATGTGCCGTAGTAAATTTTGCTGTATAAAAGAAAAACATTTAGTTTTTAGTTTCTTTTGGGCTCAATTGATTAAATTTATCTTCAGTAGTGACAACAGAATTTGGATCACTTTCTTGCAAAACACTCGCTGGATTTGTCAAAATTTAAAAAAAATAAAAGCTGATTTGGGTGCAGCAAAGTTGGCCTTCCAGTAAAAGTCTCTCGGTTTTGCCTTTTGTTAAATCTTTGTTATAAAAAGATGAATACTTTGTGTTGTACTTCACGTTTTCCTGTATAAGTAAATTATATTGGCGGTAATTTTAACCTGGTTACAAATGAAAACTTTTCCATCTGAACAGAAACAGCTCCTGCTACATCAGCCTGGATCTGGTAAATATCTTTCTGATGCCGACAGCTGACGCCGTTATACTGGCGGCTACATGTCGTATTTACACGTTTACAGGAGAAGAAGTTAACAGTTCAGCTTCATTACAGACACGTGTGCTTCTATATGCAGTTTAAATGCCTATAATATCAACAGTGAGTGGCCATAATTCACATTTACAGCTGAGGTTTAAGTTACTGGTCACACTTGAACGATGCTCCGCCTCGCAAAGGTTTTCAACCTCGGCTTTTTGTCGAATCACAGCTGAGAGATTCAGAGTTTTAAACCAACACAAAGTAAAGCAGAAAAACTGTGGAGGGAAATGAGTTTGACAAAATCTGAAGCAAAATCCTACCAAGATGATCTAGTTTCTAGAATTAAGACAAAATAGTTACGCTTGTTTTAAGTCAATAATTCTTTACTACAAGATGTTCCAGCTCCACTTAAAAGCAGTAAAATGTGCACAAATACAGAACAAACGAGTTACTTGTGTAGTTTGTCTTATTGCAGGTACGATATTTGCACTAGAACTAGACCAAAATAACTTGGTAGGATTTAGTGTTTTTGCAGTGTAATAAGCCCCTTTTAGTCTGCACTGAAAAAACACTAAATCTTAACTTTTCAACAAAAAATAGGAGTTTTATTTCAGTCAATAATTCCTTAACACTGATAAAACATTAGCAGTTCTTCTAGTAGATTATTTAACTCATGACAAGACATTTTCCTCGTGTTGGAAGTTAAATAATCTGCCAGTGAAACTAGAACTTTTTATCGGTATTAAATTATTGACTGAAATAAAGCTCCACTTTCTTGCTGAAAAGTTACTTGTAAGTTAGTTTCTTCTTAGCTCAAATGTAGTAAGTAACATGTAACATGTTTGTAATAGAAACTAATCAAAAATACTTGGTAAGATTTGATGTTTTTGCAGTGTAGGGCCGTGGTAGATAGAAAAAAGGAGCAAATTTCAGACAAAAACTGAGAAATTCAGCTGGAACATTTTTTTTATCAATATTAATTATTGGAATCAATATTCGTCCAGGAATTACTGACTACAAACAAGCTCCTATATCTTTCTGAAAAGTTATTTTTAAGTTAGTTTTGTCTTAATTCAAGTTTGCTAAGATTTTTGACCTACAAACTAAAGCAAATTGTGCACGATTTGAGTCTGTAGATGTACACCACACTTTCCAGATTTTTATGTTTCATTTTTATAGAATATTTTGTCTCTAGTGGCTTTTCAGATTTTTATTTGTAAATAAAAACGTTCCTCCCACTTTGTGCGTCTGAATCCAAACATTTCAGCTTTTAAAAACGACAAAACAACAAAGTTCAAACACTTTTGCGAGGCGCCGTATATTTGGTTTTAACGAGTAACAAATAACAGCAGGACGAGCTTCGGCTCACAGCACGTCTACACTTTCTGGAGATAACTTTTCTAAAAATAGTTTCAGGCGCCGAGATGGAGAAGCAGACAAAGCAATACGAGGCAGAGGAAATGAAGAAGCGGCTCCTCTTTTGTCATCTCTAACGTCTTTTCTTCTTGTCCCCTCCTCATTAGAGTGAAGGATCTCAAGTCAAAACATTTCCTCGTTCCCAGAGACGCTTCTTTTTTTATTCCCATCCACAAATTAATTTAACTCCCAGAATCCTTTTGGGGACAACGAGGGAATTTCCTTTTTGCACTTTCATCTCCCTCGAATTGTTTCCCCTCCTGGATCAGGGGTGTCCAAACTGTTTCCCACATGGGCAGAAACTGTAGAATCAGAAGTGAAACAAACTAAAGTCAAGCGAATGAAGTAGTCGTGTGTTTAGATCTAAAACATGGAAGGTTTCTACAAAAGGTGTATTAAGAAAAGGGGCAAATTTCTGAGAGAATTTCAGAAATTTTCTGATTAATCTTGGAATTTTTCTGGAAATATTTCGTCAATTGAAATTAAGAAATTTCCACGGTTTTTGTAGAAAATTTCTGACATTAATGTCAAAATGTAAAAAATTTTTCTGGCTTTTGGAGCTGTTTTGACAGAAATTTACTGCTACTAGGACGCTGCAGTAGATTTTAAAAGACATACAACTAGTTTTCTGTTTCTTTTGGGCTCAATTGAATAAATTAATTTTCAGTAATAAGAACAGGATTAGTAGCCAAACGTTGTATTCAAGTAAAAGGAAAAAGTAACAGTCCAAAAAGTTACTCAAGAAGGAGTAAAAAAAGCATTTGGTAAAAAGTTTACTTAAGTACTGAGTAACTGATCAGATGATCAATCATTTCATATTTAAAAGCTGCATAATCAGATGAACCAAAATAAAAAGGTAAGAGGAAATTTTTATATTTTAAGAATGAAAAAGAAAAATAATTTGTATAAGTAACAAATATCAGTTTCTTTTAATAAAAACTTATAAACTTTAACAAAAACTGCAGGTTTGTGTCTGTTTATGGTGAATTTTTGGTTAAAACATGTTTTTCATTCAGTGGGTAGAAAAAACAAATTTTACTCAAGTAAAAGTAGAAATACTTCATAATAAAATTACTCAAAAGTAAAACGTACAGCATAGTAAAAATACTCCTAAAAGTACCTTTTTTCAAAAAATTTATTCAAGTAAATGTAAATAGTTACTACCCAACTTTCAAAACGCAAACTTTATTTAGACAAATTAGTGCATCAAATTTGTCTTTTCAGTAAAAGTTTCTTGATTTTACCTTCATCTGAAACTTAGTTTTGAAAAGTCAAATAGTTTGTTGTACTTTACATTATGTTCCCGATCATTTTTATCCGGATTACAAATCAAAAGTCTGAGCATCAAACCTGTAGAGTTTTTGGTTTGCAGTTTGGACACCCTTGACCTTGGCGACCCGGTCCGTTTTTTACCCCAGAACCTGTTTTTCCAGCCCCATGGTCCAGAACACAGATGCAGTAAAAAGCATAGAGCGACACGGACACTTCACCATGCTTCATCTAACACTTTGTGACGGTCCATTTCACAGAATGACACACAGAGACCAGAGCACAAACACACGGCGGCGGCGGCGGCGGCGTAAAACACGCCACTCTGAGGATGAAGAGGAAGAGGAGGGAGGAAGAAACTGGAGCCGCAGACGGACACAGGGAGGAGAAGCGCTGAAATTACTGTGCAGCTACTAAGTAAACGGTGCAAAAACTTCCTTCATAAATGTCCCTTCATGAACCAAGTGTGCAAATCTCTGCAGTCTGTGAGAATCTCAGTCAAGCTTGAAGGAAGTTGAAGCACTGGACTGAAAAAGGTCCAAAAGAGACGGGAGGACGTCTGCATGGGGAGAAAGAAAACAAAAACAGAAAGGTCTTCTATTCCAGGATCGGTCTGGGTGGAGAAAACAGGACCTGCGAGGCGAAGAGCTTTGACTGGAGGAAGTTCTGGGTGGATGTGAGGAGGAGGAGAGGCGGCGGCGAGCGTCGGGCCCGATCCGGCCCGATCCGGCCGTCTACGGCGAAGACGGAGAGCACTCCAGAGACGCTGCGGAGAAACGGAGCAGATGGAAAACGTTACCAAATCGTAGAAATAGGACAGGACGGCGTGAAATGAGAGGGAATGTGATACAGCTGGAGAAAACGGGATGAAAACACAGCAGAACCAGAGCAGAACGACTCCAACTTACTGTTACTACGGCAACGGCAGTGAAAAATGACTCAAGAGTAAGAAAAGGTATTTGATTGAAGGAACAGATCAATCATTTAACTGAATGGTCAACTAATCAATTTAATATTTAAAATTATTTTTTTAAATGTAAATATGAAATATATTTTAAAAATTATACATTAAATATTTTTAAAATTAAATATTTAAAAATATTACATATTTTAAAAATGTTTAATATTTCAAAATACTAAAATATCAGAAATATTTTTATTTATGGAAATAATATTTAATATTTCCATATTTTTTATTATTTAATATTAAATATCTAAAAACATAAATTTTTATGAAGTTTTCAATAATTTGAATTCATATTTCAGAATTATTTGACAGGCCAAAGCATAAGGTTATGTGGAAATGTTGGTATTTTGACATCCAAAATGGGAATAATTCATATAAATAATTACAAAATTACGACGGAGGATTAGGGCCACGCTATGCATAAAAAAATAAAATAAAATTACAGGAATAAAGTCATTAAAACAAGAATAAAGTCTGAATTAACTATGAAAGAATTAAGAATAAAGTTGTGTGAGAAAGTCAAAATATGAGAATATTCTCAACATTACGACTTCATTCTCGTATTATTTTAGCTTTAGTCTCATAATATGAATATTCTCATAATTTCTCATCACTTTGACTTTATTCTAGTAAAACTAGAACTTTATTATTGTAAGACTTTATTCCATTATAAACATTTTATGTTTTCTTAGTGTGGCCCTAATACTCTGTCGTAATTACAAAACTAAATCAGACATAAGAAACATTTCTAAAAATCAGTTTCTTTCCGTGTAAAACTTTTGAAACGTAATAAAAACTGCAGGTCTGTGTCTGTTTATGGTGAATTTTTGGTTAAAACATGTTTGTTTTTCATTCAGTGGGTGGAAAATCCAGAAAAGTAAGAGTAACGATACTTCACAATATCAAAAGTAAATAATCCTAAAAGTACATTTATTCAAAACAGAGTAAGAGATCCTGATGACTGAACAATCGGAGGGAGAGGAAAACCTGCACAGTGAAACCAAACGAAGTGACGTCAACGAGAAAAGAAATTAAGAAGTTGAGATCAAATGGAAAAGAAAAGAGAAAATGGCTACGATAACAAGCAGTGAGGCACAAAAATGGATCTGGGGGGAGGACGGGATTAGAGAAATAGAAGTGAGAGCGAGGAGATAAGAGCGACGGGATGAAAGGGAGGAAGAGGAGAAACGGGCAGGCAAATGAAAAGAGGAGACATAATTATAAAACGGCAAAAGAAAATCAATGCAGAGGGCATCGCTGCGCTTTCAGGCGCCGAGGCGACGGAGAGCGGCGGCGTGTCCGTCAAACGCTTCACACTCCAGCGCATGTCGGCACAAAAACACAGGAGCTCTTCAGGTGCAGACCGAAGACAACAGGGCTGAGAGACGGTGACATTTAGAGCTCAGCTGAAGCAGGTGATGATGAAGATACAAGGCAGCCGGCTGCTTTTATTTCAGGTTTTTGTGAGGACAGAGCCGCGCCTGCCGGTGCGTTTAGAGGACGATGAGATTCCACTGACGTCTTCATAAGAGCTCCAATCCCACAAGCAGCACATAAAAGCTAAGTTTCAAACTACGAGGCGGGCGTGTTCAGCTCAGACTCAGAGTCCCGACGAAAAACAGTAAAACTTGATTGTTTTCTTCAGAACACTGCAAAAACGCAAAATCTCACCAAGTAGTTTTTAGTGCAAATATCTTAGTGCAGCTGAAGGAAGACAAAGTTCGACAAGTAACTTTTCAGTAAGAAATATGAGCTAGTTTTAAATTTCCTTAACATTGATTTAAAAAAGTGCTAGATTCATTGGCAGATTATTTCACTTTTAACACGGGAAAAATGTTTTGTTCCAAAAGTGTAAGATTGGAAAGAAAAAAGACATTGAAAAACAACAAACTGGGAAATTTCTGAAGTTCAATGCTGAAAATTTCCTTAAGAAAAATTTTCTCAAATTTCATTTTTTTAAAAAAATTTCTGAGTTTCTGGCAGAATTTTTTTATTCTTATCTACAATGGCTCTACACTGCAGAAACACAAAACCGTACCAAGGTTTTTTGGATAGTTTCTGGTGCAAATATCTTAGTACACTTAAAATAAGACAAAACTAAATTACAAGTAACTTTTTAGCAAAACATAGAAACCTGTTTTAAGTAAATAACTCCTTAATACTGAACAAAAAAAGCTCTAGTTTCACTAGCAGATTATTTCATTTATAACATGGTAAAAATGCATTTTTAAAAGTGAAATAATCTACCAAAGGTACTTCAACATTTTTCATCAATATTAAGGAATTATTTACTTAAATCAAGCTCCTATATCTTGCTAAAATGTTACTTATAAGTTAGTTTGTTTTATTCCAAGTGCACTAAGATATTTGAACTAGAAACAAGACAAAAGATACTTGGTACGGTTTTGTGTTTTTGCAGTGTAAGCGATGAAAACTCAACCATTTCTTCATCCTCATCATCGACTAACCCTGCGAAGCGTCAACACAGCTCAGCTGAAAGGCATGTAAACACAATGCCAGCCAACACACACCCTCACACACACTCCTGTTTAACTGAGTTAGCGCTCGCCGGTGTGGCGGGACCACACACACACACACACACACACACACACACACACACACACACACACACACACGCAGACAGATTGGAGGAGTGAAAATCATAACAGTCGTAGGAGGTCGTGGACAAGCTGTCAGCGTGTTTAGAAGTCTCTTTAAATCCCCTCCTCGCTCTGAGCTCCTCTCAAAAAATAAAAAATGAACGTCTTTATTTCAGCTGCAGCTTGAGTTAACGCACTGCTGCGTTTAAACAAATAAAATATTGTTTATGACTGGGATATTTTCCTGTTGCGTATTTGGCATTTAAAACTCATGCATTAACTATAACATGAATGCACATTCATTGTTTTAAATGCAGCTAACGTTAGCTAGAAACAGCAAAAATTAAGTTTTGTTTAGAGGCAGCTAACGCTAAACAAAGCTAACGTCGCAACAGGAACTTTTACTATGAAGCAAAATGGCGTTGAATAATCTGTGTAGGAAATATGTCTAATATTCTTCTGTGCTGAATAGCTAATTTACGTTTTATGTGAAAAGATGGCAGACGTTATAAATGTACACTTTTTTCTGCTCCTTTTCATTCATAATTGTTTTTAGTAGTTACATAATCTACTCATTTGCGCTACTGAATGGTTCAATAATAAATAAGAAATTAAAAAAGAAATGAAATCTTTAGTGACGCAGCTGGGCATGAATGGGATTAACTGTGTATTTATTCTAAAAACAAAAGAGGAGCATAATGATGACTATAAAAAGTGTTTGTTTCAGAACAAACATTACAGACTAACAAAAAGAGGTTTTGATCTACAAAATAATGAATAAGAGCCACAATAAAATAAAAACTATTTGAGCCTTTGTGTATAATTTACTCCATTTATTAAAAGCCCAAAATCAATATGACTTTCAGAACCATAAATTTATGTAAACATCTGATTTCACATTTAAACTATTTTATTACCACTGCAGACCCAAACACAACTTTCCTCCTCTCAACACCACTAATTTAAAGTTTTTAGATGTAACATTGGTTTTCAGACGATCAAAGAAATAAATTAAAGTAAAGCTCTTTGCACCTTGCATGTTTGAGTCGCAGCTGCTCCAGCTGTCAAGGACATAAAAAAGGGCAGAGCGCTTTGCCAATCTGTTCCTCCACATAATAACTATAATCTGCCCAACTGAAATTAAACAGACCAGCGTGTGGAAGCGTCTCTGGCCTAATTATGATGTGTGTGTTTGCCAGTTGCAAAATCTGACAGAAAAATTACAATCCTGCTTCTGTTGTGTGCGATCGAGGAAGCTGAGGTTATTAAACAAAGAAATTATAAAGCCCACCGTCACATTTACGTCTGGGAGGGAGAGGAAGGTGACAGGTGGAGGTGTTGATCTGTTATCAATTCCCCGTGTCACACACACACACACACACACACACCAGATTTCCTCCTTTATTTTCCAACAACTCTTTTTTTTCCCATTACGATTATTCCCTTCTTCCTCCTACCAGGCGTCACTCGAGGTTTCAGCTTCCTCTTCGCTTCATGCATTTGTAATCAGGGATTTCTCGGCTTAATCAAAGCACAGGTTGGCGTGCAGCTACACCTGTCACCTCTCTGCTGGGCTGGAAATCACTCTGTGCGAGATTTTCCTTGATTTCTTTAAATTTTGTAATCAAAAACTCAAACTTTAGAGTGGTTTGGATCAATATTTATCTTGCAAAGGACTTTTCAGGCATCTATTTTTTCCTAATTGTTCTACTTTCTCAAACGCAACACTCACATGTGTCAAACTCGAGGCCCGTGGGCCAAATCCGGCCCGCAGCAGCTTTTTATGTGGTTCTGTAGAGTCTAGACTCTACTGTGTGCTTAAATATTATGTTATCAATCAAATCAATTCAGTTTTTATCTGGTTACTGCCAAGTTATATCAATCAGTTCCTCCAGTTTCTGAGAATTATCACAGAAATTCACGCAAAATCAACAAATCCCCCAATTCCTTGCACTAATAATTGGGTGATTATTGCAGATTTTTCTCAAAAATTGTCAAAAACTTTCAGTTGTACTAAACATCTGCTTCAGTCTTAATTAAGGTCAGATTATAGTCCATGATCTATACAGCAAGTAATGAAAAGTCACATTTACCGTCGTAATATTTCCATATTAGCACCATAAACACTTTGATTTTTACTGCAAAAACCCCAGAAAGAATCACGAAATCCTGGAGGAACTGAAAAGACATTCATTATTATTTAATTTAAAGAATTAATTGATATTTTCACCGTTTGTGAACAAGTTTTATCAATACATTCTGGCCCTTTAAGAGCCTTCAGGATCTTGATTTGATCCAAAACAAAAATGACTTTTACACCCTGCTCTATATGCCAACAATATTTGACACTAAGAATAAAAAAATCAGGTAAATATAGACAATATTTAGTCTGTATTTATCTTCCTCTCACCAATAATATATTGATTTATTATTATTGACATTATTATTACCTCTCCACACTAATACCATTCAGATCACATAATTGTTTACACACTCTCTCACAAATTAGTGAATAATAAGTCACTAATTAATACAAAATATTTTATGTTTGCTTATATTGTGTTTTTAAAAGAATAATAAAAAAAAAATCAGCCAAGAAAAACTGACAAAAAACAGAAATAAACTGCCGATCAGGACCTTTATAAAAGTTCACAACAATGGCTGCCTGGAAAGAGAAGCATTAAAACTTTTTACAGCTCTGCAGTTGCACCGATTCTGTCCCTCCAGTACCAATTATACACTGAATCAATTCTGCAGCAGAGCTGCAACTTCTGCACAAACTATCAAAAACACATAAATGGGGTTTTTATTTGCAAAACGAGCAGCATAGCACACAATAATTTGCTGCTATGTCTGTGGAAATGTGCATTAAAGTGAGTCTATAAAGGTGAAAAAAAGAGACAAATGGTCTTTAAGAGTGTTTTAAAAATCTGGAAAGATTAAAGTTTTCAGACGAATCTGAATTTGTTTGCTATTTTCTTTAAGTTATTCAATAAAAACACCTTTCTGACATGATCCCTCTTACTTTAGGAGCAGAGGCAACTGTTTAAGTTTATTATCATTTTAAGGCAGACAAAATTATAAGTTTATACGAGCGACTAAAACAAATTCAATTTGTATCTGTTTTTAAAATGTAAAAGATCAATATTACCAAATTAAATATGAACCACTACACACAGACCTGAAGCTTAACACAATTAAAAATGGCAACTTTACTGTGATCTTCTCTGTTATCTGCGTAAAGTATTGCTCTCTCTCGCTCTCATCCAGCCTGAATATGGAACAGGCGCATTTTAACATGTCATGGACATTTGTTTTAAAAATATTTTCCTCTCTGTGCCTCCCCAAGTTGATTTTAAATATCTAATTTATAATTAAAACAGCTGTCTTTGTGTTGTCCTACAGCCAGGCTGGAGTATTAAACCGGTGATTTATTTGCTTTTAGAAGTTAATTCTGGAAAAGTAATTTTCTTTAAGCTCTTTGGTACGTTTGCAAACAGTTTTGTTAATTCACATCTTGAGTCTTGCGTCAATACCGTGAATCTGTAGATATTGAATCATAAGAGTTTTTCATGTCCATTAGAAAAGCATCTTTTGTGTTTGACTTAACCTGTGGTGTACCTCAAGGCTGTATTCCGGGTCCCATCCTATTTTCTCTGTGCTTCATTTTCCATTTTCAGGAAGCATAATATTGATCATTTTGATGATTATCTTCAAATCTACCAGTCTGTCTCTGAATTCTTGTTGGTTGTGCAGGAGGCTCTACTTCTGCTTTTCAAAGACACGTGATTGTATAATTGCACATTTATATTTGCAGACATTTTCACGTGAGTGTAAATGTAAAGTTGGGGGCGTGGCCAGCAGCTTATATAGATTTAAAGTGACAGGACGTCTCATTCTGGAAGGATTTTAAAATAGGCAGAACTGATTAAACTAAAATATCATTAATCTCAAAAGTTAGTGAACATGTTTTCTGTATCCTCACCTCTTCAAGAAGCACTTCAGGAGTTTCAAAAAAATAATTCATGGTTTTATTACATCTGGCTTAGATTATAGCAATGCTTTCTATGTCTGTCTCGATAAATTGTCTGTTCAGCAGCTGCACGTTGTACACAAAGCTGCAACTCGCCTTCTGACAAGAACCCAATGCTATTATCAGATTACACCAGCGCTGGCGTCTCTGCACCGACTTCCTGTTCCAGTCAGGGTCCCGTTCAAGATACTGTTGCTGTTAGGAGACCATCATGTTTGTCTGAACCGGTCCACCTCTACAGGTCAACGAGTGCAGCTGTGTTACGTTTGGTGCATGTTTTTAACTGAAAACTAATGTCAAACTCTATAAACGTTTACATATGAAGGTATTTGTCTTTGCTGCCGTCAATATGCAGTTAAAAATGGCAATAAATGCATATCAGTGTTTGATATGAAGCGTTAAGTAATAACTTTAAGTAAATTCATGTGAGTAATGTTCATTTATTTGGTTAAAAACATTAATCTTATCTTTTGTTCCACATGTCATGTTGTTCCCTATGGGGAAACTTTAAACATTCAATCAAATCAATATTAATTGAGTCACTAACATGGACACAAAGTGTGAGGTCATGTAATAAACTGACTGAAGATAAAAACTAAAAACTGGAGAAAAGATATTTTTAATAAGTGTCTTTGTGAGCCTCCTGCTTTATTATTTAACTGAATATAATTTCAGATTTTTGTGTAATTTTTGTCCAGGTTAATTTAAAAAGTGAGCCGTTATTGTTACAGGTTAATTGTGAAAAGCAATTGTTAGGGATGCACAAATATGAAATATCGGGCCGATGTTGATATCAGATATTAACACTGCTGTTATTTCAGTGCCAATAATTTACCATTTTTTTATACAATCACTCGATTAATCATAACAATGAAAACCAAAACAATTCAGTATTTGTGTCAAGTTGTGTTTGTTTACCGGAGCATTTTCCCCGCTCTGCTCCTGTGAACACGCCGACATGTGCACAAACCATTCCTCCATGTTTGCAGAGTCCTCTCGCTGCTCAGCGGGGGACACTCGGATTCAGCTCCACATTTTTTTTATTATTTATCCTCCTGCTTCATCTACACAGCAAATCTCTCCTGACGTAAGTCTGTCAGGGCCTCCGGGGCTTAAAGACGGCAACGTGGCGGCACAGAAAGTGGAAAGGCAAAAATAAGCCTCCTCGGTTGTGTCACAACAAGCGAGCTGACATGGATCCTTCTGAATGTGCGGCTGCAGAAATCTGAGGATGACTCATGTCGCCGCAGCTTCTGCAGAAACACAGATTCGCCCGGTTCTGTTGTGACGGTATAACTGGTGTGAACTCTTACAAACATCTCGCTACCGGAGGGTTAAACATATCTAAGGTCACAACACCCAAACAAAAAAACAAATGAGGGAACGCTGCAAACTGCAATCCGCTACTGGGACCTTTACAGCTGAAACATTAGGTGAAATAAATGCAGTAAATAAAACTAAAACGACATAAAAATATCAGGATAAAAGCAGATATTTATCAATTTTACTGACAATAAATCAAACTAAGCTTTTTCTGTTTGAGATCAGCTATAATAACCAAAATTATTTGCTGAATGCCAAAAATAATGAGAAATATTTTAAAAAATTACTATTATTATTTCTGTCATATTACAGACAAATTGGACGTCCAGTTATTACAACGTTCAGAACAAGATGAATGTGTTTCTACTGAGCAATTAAAAGTAATTTAGGTAATCTTAACTGATTTAATGTCACATTGGAGAGTTGTGTGTGTTATTTTTTATTTAGCAAAGTATCTGGACTCAACTGTCCACTTACGATTCTGCTTTCTTCACGAGTTTGGTGACAAAGAAAAAGTATTTGAATATATCTGTATATTTTGGCAAGACAGCAATGTCATAATTCCTCAACACCTATATAAAACTGTTTGTTTTGAAGCTGTTTGAAAGTTTTCATTAACTAAATTGGAGTTAATTAGCTTAATTAGGCCTTTGGGGACTCCATAATGATCCTTCATTTGCTTCAGCTGTGAGGCACAAATAAATCCCATCGAGATTTTAAATGCGAGTCACAATAAAAACAAAGGAGCTTCCACTAAGGCTGAAGAGAAGATTATTTCATCACGCCTGAAAAACCTTGAGTGTATGGAGATTTAAAACTAAAAAACGTAATAAAACCACTGGAAGACAAAGTTTCATCAAGAGCCCTTATCTACTAAAAACAAATAAGAAAAACCTCTGTGACTGTAAGACATCTGCAGGCTAACAGGTAAAAGTCTGAGCAGGTGATTCAGTGGCTACTACAGGACAGAATCATCAAAAGTTGACAAGTCAGGAAGAATCCAGATGGAAAAACAGTTTCATGAGTCAGAATGAAACCAAAGACGCTGTTTGGACAGTTTTGTCACCAGAAGGAGAGCAGTAATCAGAGAGGTAAATATGGAGGAGCTGCAGAGATCCACAGCTCAGGCTGCGTTCACACCAAACGCGTTTCGAGCGTCAAAAACAGGTCCGACGCTTTAAGTTGGGCGTGTTCACTTTGCAGTCAGATGCTTGACGGTTTGCTCTTGACGCGTTGGGACGAGTATTTGTTCCATGGTAGGTGAAATTGACAGACTGGCATTAAAATATTATGTAGTGAAAGCTTCTGCAATCATAGCAGAGGTTCAGATGACTTTGCTGAACATTTTGTGTTCAGTTTATATTGAATAAACAACGGTGGCTGCTGATATCTGCATTGGAGCCTCTTGGCTTTACTTTCTCTCCCAGAAAACAATGGCGGATGAAAGACAGAGTGTTTTATTTACTGAAATCATTTACTGGGCGCTGACGAGGGTCGCTATCAGCCGCATCAGTGCCTGAATCTCCTGGGAGGACACCAACTACAGGTCACTACATCACATAGCAGAGTCTCTCTGATTGGTTGACGTTCTGTGTCAGGTGGCGAAAGTTCAGATTTTCCAACTCCAGTGTCAACAGCTTCGGCCATGTTGGACACGCTTGATGTGTTGAACGCACGAAACCTGCTGCGTTTGGTGTAAATGCAGCATTAGACATTAGAAACCACACACAGGTCCAGCATCTACCACAGGACACAGGAAGGGAGGAAGAAATTCTCTGGTTCGCTGCTACAAACATATTAGTTTAAATGCAAAACTAGCTGCGATTCCATTACAAATATTTGCCAAACTTAATCAGTATCAGCACCATTTTGCTCCAACTATTTCCTGTTGTCGTCTTTTCCAGCAGTTTTAACACCTGGTTATTAATATCAAACTTCTGTGACAGAAGAGAAAAGTGTTTCCAAAACACACAAACTTTGATTCAGTCAAAAACTCCACCTCATCTTAGAAAGAACTTATCAAAAAACAGCTTTTGAAATTAGAGTTTTACATTAAAATGAGAAAATTTTATCTCAAAATTAGCAACTGTCTCCCCAAACACAACGAGGTCTAAATGACCTGACAACTGAACAGTTTCTACTCACAAAGACCAGAGACTGTTACTGCAGAAGATGGCGGTTCTGCGACTGGATGTGAATACCAGCGTTTTTCAGAAAATTTAAAAAAGTAACTATTTTTTCTTCAGCTCATAATTATGCACTAAATCATAAAAACACCACTGCACTGTAGTGAAGTTTGTCACGGCAGTGTGAGGAAATGCCCTGCATCAGTTTACAAACCCACTATAAACATGAAATCCCTCGTACTTCTTCTGCAGAGCCGGTAAACACCAAACCAGCGAGACGCAGTGGAGAGGTTGGCTACAGTCATTAACCTTGTAAAACCTCAGCCAGCCCCTGTGATTAACGACATCCCATTATGTGCTATTAAACAGCACCAGAGGAGGGTCTTTTCTCACAAACCCAAACAACATAATACAGCTTCAGAGAAACTCTCACTGTATTCTCCCACAAAGACAAGAAAGCATAAAAAATAGAGCTGAAAAAGACCAGCTGGCACGTTGAGGAATGACCCAGTGTGGCCTGATATCCTCTGACTGCGGCCACTTGCATGTTTCTCCTCCCTGTCTTGCTCAAAGCTCTGTTATTGTTTATTACAATAGAAGTTGGTGGATTCCCCACAGCGGGCGCAGTGATAAGGAAAATACTCTCGACACAGAAAAGAGGCTTTTACCATATAAAAAGGCACAGGGAGAAAAGACAGAGGGGGAAAAGGAGACGAAGAAACGCATGAAGTGAGGGAAGATGGCGGCGCGGGGATGTGGGGAGGGATGTGGGGCCGTGCGGCAGGCAGGAGGGGAAGATAAAGGCAGAGCTGTATTCCCTGATGTGGCTTCTGTGCTCTTCGCAGCTCCTGCTCCAAGGATTACTGCATTTACACTTCAGCTTAAAAATAGCCCCCGTGATAATTTATTTAGCTGGAGCTCACCATCCTGCATTGTGTTTCAGGAGAATGGCTTTTCCCTCAGCCTGGGTCTCTTTCACATACTTTCTTTTCTATGTATTTCTATTCTTACTTTGTATTTTTGCAGATATATTCCTGTTCGCTGCACAAAAGCTGCATCCGGCATAAATTTTAGCGATGCAGGGAAGCTGGTTTCGTGTACCTCTGATACGGTTTGACTCATTGTGCTGAATTAATGGAAATGAAGGGTGCATTCACACCAGCCCTGTTTAGTCCACTTTAATCAAACTCTGGTTCGTTTGGGGAGATGGGAATGTAGACCAAAAAAGCAAACAGTTTCTTCCAATAAAGAAACTTGATTTAAGTGAACCTGGCGCGGTTTGAATGTGTATGTGACGCTCCAAAAGCAGGAAGTGGACTACGGCGCAGTGCATTCTGGGTAAATACAACCAAAACAAACATGTTTCTACAGCTAGCAGGAAAAATGACTCAAAGTCTTTTACCAAACACAAAACAAAAATCCTACAACTGCTAAAATCTGACGTCACTCCATTTTTGTTTACATTTCATGAAGACAAAATGTAACCAACTCCTGTCTTCTTTAAAGGTTTTCATGTTGCTTCCTTCAGTGGTTCTTGGTGCAGCGCCACCACAGGCGAGGAAGGGAATAGGTTTTTAAATTTGCCAGGCATGATTGAAATCATCTTTAAGCAGCATTTCTGACTCCTCGTCTGCAGAGGGAATATCGGTCGACGTCACGTTGCATCAGCATGTCTGCTTCAGAAAGCAGGAAAGAAAACATTATTCTAACTGCGTAAACTATTTACAATCAAGTTAATAAAATAATTTATAACTTGCAGCCAGCGCAGATCACCTCTCTTCGCCTGGTGCAAATCCCTCATGAAGCTATGCGGCGTCTGCACCTGTTAAAGGTTTTATTTTTAGCACATTGTCTCTGTACGTCACATTGTCTCCGGTTCAACCTGCTGCATTTTTAATCATGATTTTTTAGTTTATCACCTAGTTTATCAGCTTGATGGATGCAGCTACATCCTCATTTCCCCTCTACTTCTGACGAAGCAAGGAAGAAATGATTTTATTTTCCTTTGCACGCTAAATAAGGAAACCGCTTCCCAGTGCCCTTATTGCTCACCATATACATGTTTGTCTTATTTAGACAGACTCAACATATTTCACTAAGATCTGAAGATCTTACCATGAACAAATTGCTTTACTATTTGCTTGTTAGTAATGTCCAACTTTTCAGCCATTTTCTGTCGTCATTCATCAACTCGCCTGCATTTAATGCATCATTAAGACGCATCTCATTCACTAACATCGATTTGGTACAATAACTTATTTTATCATCAAATGTAGTATGCTAACAACATGCTAGCTAATGTTAAAACAGCAAGATTAATACACGTAACCATGGTAACTAGCGGGCATTTAGAGGCCGACTTGGCTCTTTCTGCAGTACATCTGCTGTGTTTACAAATAAATAATCTCTCTACGGGACGAGTGATGATCCCAACTCCAAATATTACTGTTCGTCTTTCAAACGTTCTGTTTGCACATTTAAAAAGGAAATTACAGCCTCAAGCTGCTCCTCTGATTCGTTGGTCTCCCCAACAATCAACAGTTCATGCTGAAAGTCAAAAGCATCTATTTTATAAATCTTCAGGGAGCAAAGACAGACTGACGAAGAGTACAATTAAAGGGAATCATCTCTTTCCATGTTGCAGGAAGTCTTAGTTTCCTCATAAATGTGATGACTCGACAGCACGTACAGCTGATGATAAACGTTTTTCACAATAAAAACGAGCGTCACTCAGCACTTTCCATCCTCTGCTTCCCTTCCTGTGACTCACAACAGAGCAACAAACCCTCAGAGTCGTTTTGGTGATGATGACCTCACCTCATGGTGGCTCAACATGCACGTACTTCCCCGTATGAGCCTAGCGGAGAGGTCCAGGGTTGCCAGATTTGGCTGACAGTTTCAGCATAAAACCTGCTCAACTCGCAAAAACCCAATCCAAATCTCAACCTCTAATGAATTACATGTTGATAGCACCAGTTACAGTCATATATATATATATATATATATATATATATATATATTATTGTGTCCCATACGTTATCGACTGAATCCAGACAGTTCACATCATTTTTGGTTGTTCTTCATCATATTCCGACCAGAACCAGATCCCATTGGGGCAGCTGAGGACCCAATGAGACTAGATTTTTTTCTGGACATCCATGTTGTCCTTTTAAATCATGATGTTGTTTTACAGTATTTCTACATAATGACACTTGGTTAACCACTGGCTAATTATTGATGCTGTTTGACAGAGTCTAGAGATTTCAAAACAAAACCAATTAATAAAAGAGCAATAACAATCCATTTTATTAAAGGTTTTGTTCTCTTCTGTCAAACAACTATTTTGAAATAATTTCCCTCAGAAACAGTAATTCTTGCATTACTTGGTGTTTTTATAATGATGTCACTTAAAAATTAGAAATGTTGGGTGTGCTGTGGTGGCGCAGGGGTTAATCACAACCCACGTATGGAGGCCTTAGTCTGCTACGCGGCTGTCGCAGGTTCGATTCCCGGCCTGGCGACCTTTCCCCTTCCCTCTTTCCTGTCAATTCACTATCAAATAAAGGCCACTAGAGCCAATAAAATCTTAAAATAGAAATGTCTTGTATGCGGCTTTCCTAAATAAATGACTGAAAATACTTTTGGTCTCCTTTTCAGTTGCCTTTTAATCTGAGTCACGGATTCGTTTTGTTGCTGAAGGCACCATTTGTACTGTTGGCATCATTATCCTTTTTCACTCAGTCACAACTTACAGAAACAGCCTTCAGCAATTAAACACACACTGAGCAGCACTCTGTTCTCCCCACAATCCAGTCAGTTCAAGAAAATTATCTTAAAAAGTGATGAAACTCCTGCAGTTCTCTCTTTTTTTTTAGGGAGATGCTGGATTTATTCTGATGATATGAAAATACAACAAAGTGTTCCTCTTCGCTGCATTGCCAATCACAATGAAGGAAAAATTTTATTTTCTTACCCACTGAAAACTTTTGGTATCACTTTAATTCTCCTTAAGTGGCTGTGGGTGGGATTTCCAGTTTAAACTAATTTGATTGTCCCTCAAATTAAAATTGAGGGACAATTGTCCCTCTGGTTCCCTCTGGTTCCCTCTGGTTCCCTCCGGTCCGGCTGCTGCGGAGCGCACCACCTGAAGACGTCGTGTTTTCTGTGAGCGTTGGCCGCTCCTGCTGACTTTGCAGCATCAAACGTATATTTACCAGCTGAGGGTCTGAATGCTGAACGACGTTCCCCCTGTGGGACCGCACTGTACCTGCCACAGCGCCGCGCCGTCACCTGCGCTGAACACCTTCACCTCACAGTTGGGTTTCAACGCCACCACAGCTGTGTTAACGCATACATTATTAGTTTCGGGGCGTGTAGGTCCTGGCGGGTACGACGGGGCATCTGCGAGCAATGATGTGGGAATATGATGAATAATAATCATCATATCAAGTTCATATGTGAAGGGGGAAACTGGTAAATAAATTCCTGCAGGCGATGAACTGTTTTCCTTTAGCTGCATACATTCACACCTGCTGCTGCAGAAAGGTGTTGCGCTCCAGCATGCTCTACTCTATGCCAAGATTAGAAGTATATTTCACCTCAACATGCATCTGGAGAGCAGCACATCTCCTACCTGTAGGAGTGTAATGGGTCTGGGTCAGCAGACAGTGGGTAAGCAGAGGGAGGTTAATGTGGAGCAGACAGCGTCTTTGCTCCACTGCCGCCAAGCATCAGCGCTGCTTTTGTTGTGTTAGACACAGCTGGGTAACGGTGGCAGCTAGCTGCAAATACCAATTTAGATACACACACGCTGGATGGGATTAGATGCTTCAGCCATGAGTGTGTGCAGCTGTGGATCCAGGAGGATACTGGTGTCTGTTCCAGTAGTTAGGGACAGCATGGAAACATGACGTTACTTTAGCTCAAAATGCGACGCCACAGCTAGATAACCAAAGGATTGTGTTTAAAAATAACGATGGATAATTGGGTTAAACCGAGTCACTCAAGAGAAAAACTGATGATGTCATTGGAAAGAAAACAAGGACAGGATTAATGATCAGAGAAAGTCAGGTTACACCTGCTGATGAACGAATCGATTCTTTTGAACGGCTCTGTTGATGAGAACTGTTCTTTGCTCAGACATCAACAACTATTGTTATTCAATTAAAAATTATTAAATTGCATTAATTAGATACAGGAGATAAACAGTATTGATAGAAATGGGTTGATAATTTTAAATTAAATGGTAAAGAAGAGGATTTTTGTTCTTGGCAAAGCAACAAAAGTCTATTTTTTCTATTGTGCTTCTAAATTACAAATATATACACAGCACTTGGTCGTAAAGAACAACTCCTTTTTTTATTTCAGAATCTGTAAATAACTCAACATGCCCTGAGGAAAGGTGTTCATGACTTATTATATCTACCAAACAGCTTGGATGAACAAAAAACAAAAACAATAAGTGCATTAAGCAACTAATATTTTCATTTCAGGTTGTTTAACATGTTGTGTTATTGGGAGCAATTTCAAGTTGGGGAAACCGTTCCTGTTCCTCTGGATCTTTAAGCAAAGGAAACAAGTTATCTTTCAGCAGAAGTCTAAGTCAAGGCTCAAGCCCCAAGTATTTCAGTGAAAAGTCAAATCACTTTATATTTTTATTGGTTCATCAAGACCTTCAATCAGTCAACAGCACTGATCTGTTCTAACATAAAAAAGTTTGCATAAACTGTTTACATGGTTGGAAAAGTAGTCCCACAATGAAGTTATTATGCTAAATTGTGTTATAAAAGAATTTTAGTTAGACTTATGCCTTTATGTAGATCAGACGTAACCTGACATAACAAAAAAAGACAAATTTGACCTTTAATTGCATCGACTTTAGGCAGAGTTTTAAAAAAGAGGCGGCAGAACTCGTCTTCTGCAGATGAAAGCAGAGCAGATCAGTGAAGAGCACATTAAGCGTTACACAAGTACGCCGTTAAGAGGGGGATCTTGGTGTGCTGCAGAATAATTCTCCTGCATTAACGGCAGGCATGGAACGAGGCGGCATCACCTATTCACAGAGCAGAAGCCGCATGTTTTATGGAAATACATCTGCGGCGGAGCTGGAAGGTGGAGTCTGCTTGGCGACTGACCGCGTTTGATTTAGGGAGAAAACCAGTTTATCTGGGAAGTGAAAGTGGAGAGAGGGAACATTTGCACAAATGATGACTAATTGCCAGAGTCTTGTTCCCACACGCCCCGCAAATAAATGTGTCACCTGTTTTTACCGCCTACTTGACAGTGAGTAATTGCGCAGTGAGAGACATCTGCAGCGATACAGGATGGCGTCTCACCGCCGGCCCGGCCAACGTGAGCGCCCAACGAGGAAGTTCCTGCAAAATTAAACCTGACCTCTTAAAAAACAGAGAGAAACATCCATATTGAGAAGTTTTGTTCCTAAGAAAATCAGCAGTCAATGCATAAAACTAGCCGTAAAATAAGATGATGCTTAGAGAAATGACTAAAAATAAAAGTAGAAGGCGGGAAAGCAAGAGAACAGTTTAGCTAATATCAGCAGCAGATGGTTAGGCTAAAATTAAACCAACAAAAAGATTCACAGGGAAGCTTTCTGGCTTCGATTTAGCTTGTGTGTTTGTGTTGCAGCTTCAAATAAGCCTTGAATGTTTTACAAGTTGTGTTTGAAGTTTTGCTGCATCACTTGGCTGAGATGAAATCAGGTACATTGGATGTAAGCCAGCGGCGCTTTAATAAAGTGTTTGTTATTTATATATCCTCCTCCTCCGTAAATCCCTGGTTATTTGTTGCTCCAAGTGTAACAGTGAATCTGGGAAGAGCTGATTGAAGAACAGATAGAAATACTACATAGCTTCCTCCTTCACTCCTCTTTTTTGCAGAGCTATGAAAAAGTATTAGCCTGTTTATACAGGCTAATACTGTTAGCTTCTCGTAGCTTCGTACTGGTAGAACCAGTTTTTAGGTTGACATTTCATTGCTAATACAGCTTAATAAACATTTATCACAATTAAGAGCAACCTGTCAGAGTAGTAGTTTGACTCAATTGAACATAGTCTAATAAATTAATAAACAAAGTCACATACAAACAAAATTAAAACAAAAGCAAACAAAACCAAACAGTAGTAATCTGTAGCATCATCTGATAAACTGCTATTTATGCTAACTTGGTTTTTATTATTTTGTATATCTATAACTAGTACAGTGCATCTTAAATGCATGCCTGTATTGAAAACATTTTAACATGTTAAAATTATTTCTAATGACCAGCTGACTACAGGATTAACATTTTATTGCATAATCAACTTATTATGTTACTTCAGTTGTTGTGAAAATGATGTATATCAACACTAGCTTAAAAGAAATGTAACTGTGTGCCAAAAAAAAAAAAAAAAAAAGTGCCGTCGCCTAGCAACCTCACAGCCAATAGAATTAAAGTTTTATACTGGGTGTGTTTGTTTCCTTGTAGTGGGTGTGCCTGTGTGGCTATTAAATATCCGCCAGAAGTGCGCTATTGATCGCTAACAGCCTATTGATCTTTGGCAGGAGTTTGTTCACCCAACCAAAGAAAATGGATCCACAGAACCAACAGTGTTACAACTTAGTCACCACAAGATATCTATTAGTCTGTCAATCTGTCTGTCTATCTATCTATCTATAGATAGCAGGCACACCCACTAGAAGGAAACAAACACACCCAGTAAAACACTTTGATTCTATTGGCTGAGAGGTTGCCAGGCAACGTTTCTTTTCTGTTCCCAGAACAAGCAGAAAATGTTTCGCAAGCGAGCAGAGAGGTTTGCAAGCGGAGATTTGATTTGACCAGAGAAAAGTTTTGAGAGGAGAAAGGTTTGAAAAAGCTCAGTAAATATTTGAAAGAGAGCAGAAGTTTTGAGTAAAAGTATTAAAAGTTTTGAGAGCAAAAGACATAAAATCCTGCTTTCAAACTGAAAATGTGAGCTCTCAAATAATGGCAGAAAAATTCCCCCACAACCTTAAAGTTGCAACTAGTAATCTGAAAAAATGCAAAGGGTTTGAATACTTTTCCCATGACAGATGCATGTCAAATTAAAACACTATTTCATTTATTTTTAAAGGTTTACAGGCAAGGGAAAAAAATAAAAACGCTAAGCAGTTTAATTCCAGAGATCTTGACGTTGCTAACCACCGTCTCCATCACGCAGGCTGAGCCTCGAACATCATTACCAAGTCATTGAGCTTTCTCTGAAGATCAAAGGCAGCAAACTAACAATGCATGCTTGAATGGCTTTTTAAATGAATTAACTGTCACACTGAGAAAGCTCAGAGTTCTTCAGAAAAACCCCCCAACTGACCTCCTTCAAGTGCTCACAGGAGCAAAGACAAACGTGAGCCAATCCCACCGCCGTTAAACTAAAACGTCATTCTCTACAGCTGCTGGAGGAGAAAATTAGTTTGTATTAATGGATCAGTGGTCATGAGACGAGCAGGTAGCATGCAAATCACCTCGTAGCTCACCTTGACAACCAAAAAAATTAAAAAAAGAAAGAAAGCATACAGCCAAATAACATGGCGCTCCTACACGGCACGAGGCCGACGCTGAATAGCTAGCAGTGATTCAGACAGTTCGTTAAAAGGACTTGATAGACTCCCTCGCCTCTGCCTCTCCTCGCTCTGTGAAAAGCTGCGCTGGGGTGATTGATGGCTGAATGCAGGCCTTAATTTGTGGGACGTGAAAAGATTGCCGGGCTACAATGGCTGACAAAACAGGAACAAAGGGAGAGGAGATATAGATGGACGACAAGCGGAAAATGAAGATGTGAAGATTCATTGTTAGTCCTCGTCACGAGGCAGGTTGACATTTTTTGGTGTGGTGCAGCACTGATGTCTGCTTAATAAGGAATTATTAAAACCGTTTTAGATTTTTACAAAACAGATAAATACGGTAAGAGCTTACGCAAAATATGGTCGCCTGAGTTTTTATTTATGTATTACTTAATACATAAATAAATCTTCAAGTTTTGCTGATTTATAACAACATACAGTGTCAACATTTCTTTTTTAGAAGAAACTCTCTTCAGTTATTTGGCACTGAATAAATCCTGCATTAAATTTCCACAACAAAATGACAAATATCGCTAATATCTCTTATATTTTTCTCATCACTACATTGTAATCTAAGTGCTTTTTTTATTTACATCATTTTCCACAAACATCGAAAATTAATCTATTATTCTTTTGGTAAATGTTTTGTTTTTCCTACCTACAAGCAGAAATAAAAAGATGTTTTTTTTAAACACTCCAGCATGTTTGGTCAGCTGATTTTACCACTGCTGGAATAGACAAATGCTTTGTTGTTCATAAACCATCCAGAAACTATTTGCTGCATTCTTGTTGGTTGTGCAGAAAGCGCTACTAATGCTTTTCAAAGATTGACGGTTATATAATTTTTGCAGCCATTTATTGTGTGAGTGTAAATGTTGAATTGGGGGCGTGGCCAGCAGTAGCTTATTTGGATTTAAAGTGACAGAGGCCCTAAAACAGCTGAAAGTAGGCAGAATATAGTAGCCTGAAATTTTATTATCTAAGAATTATTTTGTGCAAAAAAATGTTAATGAACGTGTTTTGTATCGCCCATATACCTGTTAAAGGAAGAATTATGGGTCACCTTTAAAGTAGTCCAAATACAAAACAACATATGGTTCAGTCCTAGAGGTCTGGTTTTGTACGGTCCAGGGAGGAACTCCAACAGGTTTCACTCTTTAATGAACAGAAATCTTTGTTTTAATGTGAGCCACAGGCACCAGATTTCAGACAAGCTTTCCTTCCTGCTAAATAAAAACTGAGCATCCAAATAAATTCTGGTTTGTTTAAGATGTTCCATTTTACCATCTGAACAGTCGAGTGTAAAAGCGTGTTCAGAGTGAAAATTTTGGGGTTTTTATTTTGAGGATTTCTGTTCCTGTTTTTTCCGCACGAGAGAAGTAAGGGTTTCTCAGAAAGATAAAAGATTTGTCAGGAGGAGACTTTCGTTTTGGCTTCCAGCTCCTCATCTTTTTAACTCACTTCCGATTATCCTCCATGTTTCTCCTTCCCCTTTAACTTTCCTTATCTTCAGTGTCTTTAAAGCTCGCAGCTAATTATGGAAAATGTGACTCAGTCACAGGTATCTGCAAGTGTTTCAAGATCAGTTACAGTCCACTTGTCACATCTGTGCAGAGAAGTCAGCCATGAACATGATTATTTACACAAATTGGTGTTAGAGCAGAAAGTCTTCAAGCACGTTCACTTCGCTTCAACGTGCAATTACAGAAGCCGCCACTCTTCACAATTTGAAAGCAGCGACAATAGACTGAGGTGTTTACATCATCAGAGCGCTGCCGCAATTGGAGGAGAGCTGGAGACGTGTGAAGATTAAAGAGCAACAAGTTGGGTAAATGGCGCCTTTCATGGGACGCTGACAGAGGCGAGGAGGGGAAATACGCCGAGATGACAGGCAGAGCCGAGCGGAGGGAGGAGGGAAAGTAAGGCAGGCCGGATGACGATCGGCTTTACAACAGAAAACACCGTCAGGCATCCAGCTTCATGCTGAGAATGTTAATGTGAGGGAATGAGAAATGGTTTTCAGGAATGAGTTACCGTCGATCAGCAAACAGACGAACCGCTGCAGATCCAGCTGATCGGCTGATAGAGGATCAATAATTAGAAGATATGGCTGGAATTCAGAGGAGGCGATTCGCTAAGAGAGGAAAACTTTGTAGAATGAATCCATCCATCTGTCCATCCGACAATTCATCCATCCATCTGTCCATTCAATCATCCATCCAACAATTCATCCATCCATCTGTCCGTTCAATCATCCATCCGACAATTTATCCATCCATCTGTCCGTTCAATCATCCATCCGACAATTCACCCATCCATCTGTCCGTTCAATCATCCATCCGACAATTTATCCATCCATCTGTCCGTTCAATCATCCATCCATCCTTTTTGTCCATCAGTCTATCATCTATCCATCCAACCAATGATTCATCCATCCATCTGATCATCCGTCCATCAGTCTATTCATCCATCCATCCATCTGATCATCCATCCTTTAGTCTGTCCTCGCATCATCCATCCATCCATCCATCCATCCATCCATCTGATCATCCATCCTTTAGTCTGTCCTCGCATCCATCCATCCATCCGATCATCCGTCCTTTAGACCATCCATCCTTGCATCCATCCTTCCAACCATCCGTTTTTTTAAAATCTTTTATAAATTCATTTTATCTATCTTTTCATTGTCTCTGTCCTCTATCTACATCGTTTAGTTGTAATAATGCAGCTTTATGCTCCAAAGTAAATCTGATGCATTGGATTAGCAGAAACTGGCTGCTGCTCAGTTTGATCCACGAGACTTTAAACCTGTGAACAGCAAGTTTGGAGTGAAACTCAACATCTAAAAATCAAACAAAAGTGAAACGACATCTACAGTGATTTCTGGGAATCTGTGATTTAAACAATCTGTGAACGGTTACAAGATGTTTCCAAACTATCTGCAATGAGAAATAATTTCACAAGGCTGGAAACGTTTAGGATATTCCCAAATCTTTCCAGAAGTCAAAGGTCAGACAAAAAGGTTGAGATTTTTAAAGATAAATCACAACAAACTCCTGATTATTTTTACTTCGAAGGGTTGTGGATCAGCCATCCTGTCTTTTTCGTAAAGATTTACTTTTTTTTCTACTTCAAGGTAAAAACACAATCACATTCAGCATCAAAAAGCTAGAAAGAGATAAATGCTGCCTTGATTAACTCCTCTGAAAGTGTTTCCACCAATTTAACACCGAACAGGGAGTAACATTAAGAGAAAGTAAACAGAGTTCTGCCATTTCAGTTGCAGCAATTTTCTGTTAAATATAATTCTCGTGAAGTTCGTCAATAGAGCCAGTATTCCTGAAGTCCGGCTCTGAAAGCGGCTCATGGGTTTGTGTGACGAATGCTTCAGTGTTTTCCATCAGTGTGTTCTGTCAGGCTGCCCCGTTTGGCCGAACCATCATGGCAGACGGTCGCCTCTCCTCTCCTCGGAGCCAGTTCGCTTTAATTGAAGCGCCGCTGAAACACTGCTGCAGCTTTCACAGCACCGTTATCTCCAGCATCTCTGCCATCCTCAGAAATTAGACCGACAGTTCACTGGTCTGCAAAACTGCAGGGTGACAAAGTGTTGGAAACAGACCCGCGGATATTTACTTTAAAAACACACACATACAAAAACCCAAATGCACACACGCAGAGAGAGCGAGTTAAAGTGGCCGCCGTTCTCCGTCCGCAGACAAAATTCGTACCAAATTGGTATAAGGTGCAAAATAAAACAGAGCAGGGACTCAAAGTGGGAAGTGGACCGTGACAGTAGAAACCGGAGAGAACAACACCTGGAAAAAGGATGAGAAGGTGAGGAAAAGGGATGAGTGGGCGACTCTGTGTGAACAGAAAATTAATGGCTGCCATCTCTGCGGTTTTCGTTCCAGCTCCTCTTATGATCCGGGTTAAGGTTGAAGGCTGAGAGCTAATTATTGTTTAGGTCCAACGACAATAAAGGAATAGCACGATGAGTTGTTATTTATACTGTCTGAATATTTGATGAAACAAACCTGAGACCCATCTGATGAAGTTCAAGTTCAACACAGAACGAAACTCAAGAATAAATAATGATTGAATTGAGTAAAAATGAATTTTTGCCAATGCAACATAACTTTAGTCATTATTATATCGGTTTTATAGAGCTGGTTTGCAAATGTATCTGAAACGTTGTGTCAGTTATAAGTTTTTGGTCACCGTCCACGTCTCTCATGGATCTCATTTCTACCCATTTTCGTTCTTATGTTGAATTGTCAAAGGATTAAATTTTTTAGAAGTGAATTCACACCAACCCCTTGTAGGCCGCTTTAATTGAGCTCTGGTTTGTACTCAAAGAAAGCCCGGTTCGTTTAAAATGTGAATGTACAATCGAACTCTAATGCGATTTGAATAAGCGAACTTTGATCCGCCTACAAACTGAGGTCTGGGTTCGGTTGAAGTGACCTCTGGTGAGGGTTGAACGCACACGGCATTCTGGGTAAATACAACCAAAACAAATGTGTTTGTTTTGGTTGCTCTAGTTAGTTTGACATAACTAGCGCAGTTATGACAAACTCATTTTCATTTTGGTCCACATCATGATCAAAAATGTCTTTAAAGGGCAGCTTGTGGCAGAATGTGTTGATAAAACCAGCTATTAATATTAATAAACAGCTGATTCTGTGAGAATGTTTAAATACTAAACATGTTCTCTTCTTTATCTAATTTGGCACAATGCAAACGAAACTGCTGATTGATAAAATAATATTAAAAAAACACAACCATTATCTTAAATATTCTATTTCTACAGGCCAGAGGGCCACATTCAATCTGCTGGCGGGTCAGATTTGGCCCGCGGGCCTCGAGTTTGACACGTGCGCTATAGTGGGAGGGTTTTAACTCCTACAACCATTAAAACCAGACAGTACTCCATTTGTTGGTGGAATCAACTGACTCGCTCACTCTGTGGTTACCTAGCAACTCGCTCTATGGTTACCTAGCAACAGCCTGCCACAGCAGAAGTTTCAGGTTCCACCACTGCGCCTCGTAACGGCTTAAAAATAAAACAACGTGGAGTGAAAACCTTGGATAAAACAACAAAGGCTTTTCCAGTATTTCAAATATTAAGCAAAAAGTTGATCAATAATTATTGAAATCGACTGATGTGAAACATTTATACATATTTTATCCATATTTAACAGCCCTTCTAAACTGATAGATGCTGATGATTTGTTATTTTTTTCTTATTTTTCTGTAGAGATTGGTTAGTCTTCTTCATGTTGTCTGAGTTATTTATTGAATCAACAGGTCTGGCTGGTAAAACTGAACTGATTTTTCAAAGACAATGTAATAAAGAGTGAGCAAATACTTTCTGACATACATTTCTTTTATTTTCCTTAGCAAAAGAAATCTTCACCATGTATTTCTTTTTCATGGAACAGTATGTTCAGTAAATATGATTGCGTCTCGAATATTTTCTCGGTTTAACAAAGCATGACCCAATTATGAAATCCATCTGAAAATGCTTCAGAGGTTGTGGGCAGTTTTTGGCTCTCAGTAGCTCCGCTCTTGTTGATCTGAAATGCTTTTTGATTTCACACTTGCAGCCAAATGGAAGATGAAGAGGCAGCGAGTTATCAATAATTGATCAGCCTCCAAACCCTCGAGCGTTTCCCTTGTTTCGAACCATGACTGGATCTTCTGGAAGCCAAGGTCACATGGTAGTGACTACAGTTCACCAGCAGCAGCAAATTTCACACAGTTTGCTAATGTATTCGCACCATTAGCGCCTGCATAATGAGCAGCAGGACACTGTTTAGCATGCAGTAAACACCTGCTTGGCCCCAAATCATATTTCACTGTTTCTCATCGTCAGCAACTCTGGTGGTGGGAGGTGTGGGAGAGGACGGAGGGAGCCATTTGTATTCTGCTAATCGTCCAGTCCAGCGCTGCAGAGGCTAATGGGGGTTAACGCGGACCTTCGTTTAAACACACGGCGAGCGCCCGGCTCTCACTTCGTTTCTGAGGGGTCGCAGGGAGCCAGACGTCCGCGGGCTGGCCCTTCAATTTGCTTGTTCGCTACAGGCTGGGTCGGCCTGGAGGGGTTTGGAGGTGTGTGTTGGAGGAGGCTGGAGAGATGAGGATGGTGATTAAAATTATAGCGCTGATGAAAAACCACATGTGGTTGTAATAAACTGCTAGTGGAGTTTGTTTGAGGACTAACATACATACTCATTTATAATTTTAGAACTTACTTTTCTTTTCGTTTTATCATATTTCCAGATTAATGCAGATTTTTCTAGTTAGGTATGGGAGTACTGACCTAACAAATCAAAAATCGCTCTTGGAGTCAAGAAGCATTAGATCAAGCTGCTGCTAATTAAATGTATTGATCCAGAAGGATGAACTTGGTTTCTGAAAAACATTAAATCATTTCACAAAGTATTTTTCATCTAGTTTCTACTTCACTAGAAATAAGAAAACTGTCTTACAAGATATAGGAGTTTAAGCCAATAATTCCTTAACATTGATGAAAAACCACTGAAATAATGAAATAATCTGGTAGTGAAACAATAATTTTAACATATTATAAATTAAAATGTTTAGTCCGCTAAACTATTTGTTATTTCTCTTATATTCTCCCAATAATGCGATTAAAAAAATGACCATTTTAGTCACATAAATTAGTGTCGCTTATATCACTAAACTCCACACAATAAGAGGATTTACTCATAATTTCCACTTTATTAATATTTATTGATACTCTTAAACAGTGGAGAAAATAGTAAAAATAATCCTGACAATATGAATTTAAAAAACAAAAATCATCACTAATTGGGATTTATTGTAACAATAAATTCTTATAAGAACTTTGCCATGATAAACGATAAGATAAATGCCCCAAAATTAACAAAATTAAAATAAAAAACATTATGAAACCAGATCAAATGTTTCCTAAATTATTGGAGGTTGTTTTATTTTTTACCACTGAGCTTTTTCAGATCCTGATACAAGTTTAGTGTCAGGTTATAAGGAGCCAGAGGTAGAAATGTGGTGACTATTGTGATGGTTTTACACCATGGATCAAAACTGTGAAGCATTTGTAAATAAAAAATAAAAAAATCAGATTTTTCTCACTACAAGTACAGTTTTCCTATGGAGCTAAAACTGTCTCATAATTCACAAATGCACAGACCAAGACCCACAAATGCGCAGACCAAGATCCACACTTTTCTTTTTGATGCAAACACAAATATATCTTGATTTACATGCTGTTTCTGGCCTGAGTTGCGCTGCATTTGTGTGTGAATTTTGAGACTCCCTTGACGTCTTGTTTCACCCAATCATATGAACGAAGCCCCACGTTGGGGTAACCTATGTTTCAGCCAATCACATTAATTAGTAGCTGCTATTTATCCCCACGTTATCCTTATTAATGTTAAGCGATTTAATTGTGCAACTATCATCACAACCTAGCGATCTACAGTAAGTGAGTAAGCTACAAGTGTGGATCTCGTCCTGTGCATTGTGAATTATGAGACAGTTTTAGCTCCATATTTTCCTGCAGTCAAAAAGTGCAATCTCTGCAGGAAAAGTTTGTTTTTGTTTTAAATGGGTACATTTCATTTTTGCTTCAATGAATTATTAAAATAGAGAAATCTAGAAACATGACCACATCTTCCATTATACAATGTTAGCTACAAAATTAGCATTTTGCATGCAGGTCTCACTTCTTACAGATTCAATGCACCTGCAATATTTTACATAAAATACCAGACTCTTATTTTGTTTTGCATAATTTATGTTTGGTTTTGAGAGCCAGAATAAGCTTGTCAGAGTAAAACAACTTGAATTAAACCAGAGTTACGCTACAGTATATATTATAGAACATATGATGGCATCAAACATTACTTCTCTTACAAGCTAAAACAAAGAAACTCTGTAGTGAAAGGAAACCACTTTATTCCTGCAAATAGGTTAAATTATTGATTCTGAATGTAAAAACACAGCGGCTCTAAATCATATATTAGCTTTACATTTGCACATTCCATTTACTGCATGCAAAGGTTTTGAATTATAAATTCCTTGTGGAGAAGATTTGACCCGAGGCTTTCAGAGCAACCATGAGGCTCATAAAGGGAGTATCGTGATGTTTTTGTTGTGACTAAGCCCTGAAACGTCTTTATAAATGATTAGTTTGTGTTTTACAAGCCAGTCACTCCTTGGGAACTACGATGGTTTCAACGATGGGAAAACATTTCCAATTTAATTTTGTTTATTTGGTAGATTTTTGCATTTGATGTACAGTAAATATATTTTTCTTAATAAGCTCTGGATCTAAACAAAGTGAGAACTGGAAGGAGATGGAACAGATTTTTAAAAAATTCCTTAGAAATGTGGTCGGGCAGGAAGTTCTGTAAATGCTTCCCTTCACAAACTCCACAGTTCAGGCTGTAACGTTTCACCAAGATGAAGCATCTTTGAGCTAAACGGCGAAGCATTGTTCTGGATGTGACCCCGCAGTCACCTCAGAGAAGAGAGAAAACATCTCTTCCTGGTAGAAACTCCTAAAATATTTAAAGCTGCAGTTTTCTTCAAACAACATGACCAAGGTGCAACTAATAAATATAACCAAAGAAAGCATTTCTGAGCTTTAAAGTTCAGGCAGGGAGGTCACTTGGTGTTCAATTGAGGGCTGAAGTCTTAAAGAAAAATATCATTTTTATCTTATTTTTCTCAATTTCTGCTTTTTGGGGCTGATTTATGCCAAACGAAAGCTGCCATTAAAGGTGCTAGATATGCTAAATCATTGAAAAATAGCTTTGTGCAATATAAGAGTTGCAAAGTTTACTATGTTTTAAGTTTCATGCTTTCACACTATGCACATGTAGCTAATTTTATAGAGCATAAATGCCCTTAATTCTGATACCTGATGTTACTTTTATGGAGTAAAAATAGTACAAAATATTAAGAAACATATTGGGTCAGTTGTAATTTAGGTCATAACTATTTTTAGCAATACATATAAAATATTTATATAATGAATATGTATAGTCCTGATACTGTGCAGCCGTGTTTGCAGGTTTAAAGGTTAGGACATTGGGGGCAATGAATGAAAATTTATATTTATCTAGTAAATTAACATAACAGTCTGTCTCACACATAACTACATTTAATATTTGACCATTTTGGAGATTATATGACATTTTATGAGAATAATGTCAGAGTTCTTCAACTGACCTTGTGTTTGCAGCTGTGCTTGAAGTTTGTGGAATAAGCGAATGTGATACTGTGAGGAGAAACTGCTTGTTCTGGAAATGTCTCCAGGGAACTGATTGTTGTTTCTGCCGCTCCCACAGATGTTAGATCTCTGTGAAATCTGCAACCTGCTGAAGCTTAATGAAGATGTAGGTAACTAGTTTGCTGTTTTTCACTTTTAATTTTCACCTCCAGGGTGGATTTAATGGAGCATCATGTCCTGTCATGGCTGTGTGTTGCTTTTTGATATGTTGCGGGTTTGAATAGTGCTGCGTTACTGGGATGAAGGTTGAGGGACTCACAGTGTTCTCCTAGGTCAGAGCAGGCTATGTTATTTCTGCAATTTTAAAAAAAAAAAATTTTGATTTATAGATCACAAAACCCACTTTAAGTTAAATGTCAATGCTCTATGCATAGTTCCCACAGGTTTGAAGTGATCCGCGCCATCTTAGTAGGCAAGTGCAATGCACAGCGGACCGACGGCTTTGAGACCAACAAAAAGAAAATATGTGGACACTCTTGACCTCTGTTCAAGAGAAAGATACATGAACAATATGGCTGCTGTCGGGATTGACCTGTATGAGGCGGATGTGGACAAGCTGCCTCCAATTTCAAACTACGATATAGTTCAGTGTTTGGTGAACAGGAAGTGTGCGTACAAAATGGAGGAGCTTCACGGTCTGAAATCATTGGACACATGCGATCAATGTTTAAACGGCTTTGTAAACAACGTACGAACTCTTTGTGTGAATAACAAGGTTCTGGTGACTGACAGAGTAAGTACATGTACTAACATATGTAGGCTACATGTCCATCTTAGCAAGCAGATAAAAGCTACATTAGCTAAGCTAGTTTTGCTAGTTTGGCACTAAGTACTACAGTAAATATCACTGATGTTTTAGTATTACACAGAGGTGAGTAGGGTACTCAAAAATTGCTATCAAGTAGTAATTGTAATGTACTTATTTTGTTTATAAATTAAGACAGGAAAGAGGGAAGAGTTCGTTCTAAGCTTGTGGATTTTTTTTATCGTTGTCATAGCAACTCCATAGCAACTGCCTGCCGAGAGGCCTGTCAGTTACACAGTTCACAGAAGTGCGACACATGAGAGCTACGCATTATTGCCTCCAGGTAGACAGATTATTAATAAAACTAGGTCATGCAGTCAGCTTCATATCCAGTTTCAAGCCTTGTGCATCCTGAGGTTAGAGAGACTTCATCGGCACTGACTGAGAGCTTTTGTAATGTTCAATGAGACTGAGTTATAACATCAACATAACATTGTTGTAGTAGTTCTGTAAATGCTGTGAAGGTGGTGAACATGCCCAATTTCTGTGACTTTGCGTACACACCTCCAAATTGCACATATATTTATGCTGGTTGCTGGGAGACCAAGTGAAGTTGTCTGTTTTTCAGGCAACAGATCATTACAGAGAGAAGTCCTGGAAATGTAATTAGCAACAAGGAGGAAGGCCAATTAGGAAATTGAGCGGACAGCAGATCTTACGGTGTAAAATGTGATCCATTAAAAAAAACAACAAAAAAAAAACATAGGCTTGTTAAAAATAAGCTAAAAATAAGACTAGTAATCAGATTTTAGAGTTGGTGTGTATAATAAATTCTTACTTAAAGCTGCTGACAATAGAATGGCTGAAATTAATGGTGCAGGCACAGAAACCTCATTTTTATTTTGGGAACTTCTTTAAATTATTCAGAAAGATGTGTTACATAGGGTGGCAACACTGGTAGAAAAAAATATTTGATAGTCAGTATGTTAATGTAAAGAACCATTAACATTTCTCTATGCATGTAAAATAAAACAAATGAGAGTCATAGACGATAAAAAGCTAAATCTGTTGCTGAATCTTGATATTAACTTTTAAAAGTAGAGTTTGTTATTTATTTAGTTGTCTTATAATTTTCTCCACAAGTCAAAGTTGAATACAGGAAGCTCTGAAGACAGAAATAAGTGACATTTAAAAGTGAAATACGACCTCAGAGAACTAATTACGCACTACATTCAGTCATTAAAGAAATGAGTCACAGTCAAGGTTAGCCTATCCATTTTGTAGCGGTGCAAAAAGCCCATCACTGAAGCAATTAGAGTTCAGAGAAACACTAGCAGCTCCGACCTACCTTTTCTGGGATTTGATAGGCTTAAACTTGAACGACCTCTTTCATTTCTAGAAATTCAAATTTTATACCTTGAATGGGTTTTTTTTTTCTTGGAAGATTAAAAAAATACTATTTAAAAACATGAGAAATGTGCTGTTTTTACAGTCAAACACAGCATGAAAGGAGACTTTACAATCAGTAAAAACCTTCGGATATCTAAATATTTTTTACATTTATTGAAATTTTTTCCACTTTAAGAAAGTGAATACTAAAAAACAACTACTTTTTAGTATGCAGCTGGCTTTAAAGGGAGTTTATAGAAAGGGTAATAAAAATCTATGCTTCTACTTCAAAAGAATAAAAAATAAAATAAAGGATATTTTGCCCATAAATACAGACTTTGAGACCCACTGATGCAGCTTTACCAATGAACAGCATCATATTTCACAATGACTGAACATCCGTATGGAGTTTTTATTTTTACTTTCTGCAGACGAAAATGCTGACTCCCCGTAAATTCCCGGTTTTCTCCCCATTGCCTCGTGATCCTGTTTCATCTTTTTCACTGTGAGGTAAAACCCTTAAGGTGGACAAAACAGCCGGGCGCCAGAGACTTCCCAGAAAGATTTTATCAAAGCACTCGCAAAATCTAATTTGCAGGAGAAAACTAACTTTAAGTAACAGTGAATAAAGACAGAACATGAAACTGTAATTCAGACACATAATTCAGAGCATGTTATCTATATACAGTACGTAATTCTAGATTATTTTAGAATACCAGCTTATTATAGATAAGCTTCTCCAAAAATTTAAGAGCAAAATTTTAGTAAAATTTTCACCATTTTAACTGATTTAAATTAGAAACATATTTAATCCTACTGCAGCTCTTGATAAACATTCAGCCCGACGGTAATTCTCAGGTTTTTTATTTTGTCTTTAATCCGGATCACCATGATCACCGTGAAAACTAAGAACATATAAACATTAAAATACAAAACAAGAGCTTACAAAGCAAACAACACAACAAAACAAAACGCACCTCACTGCTTCAACCGGGGGAATACAAAGCATTGGTCTTTGTTTTTTTATGCAAACATTTCAATTTTCCAGCCATTCATTGGTCTTTTATACGGCCTGCCCTTGTTGGCTACGGCATCCCACGAGGTACAAAATAAAACATTGAAAAATACATATAAAAACTAAATATAAACATCATCTATAGACAATCTGCACAATCTGGAAGGTAATTTTAAATAATTTACAATCTGTTACACCGATTGTTATTTTTTTATGAGAAAAAAAAAAAGTAGCAGCATTCCTTCAGCCAGCTGACTGGCAATGTGCAGGGACATGTAGGTCTGGAACTGGCTGCATGTTTCACTCGGGTAAATGTAGGTTTGGATTTTTTCCAACACTGCCTTTTGTGTTTATTTGTATTGTTTTTAACTAATATTTAAATTGACTTGAAGTTCTGAAAAACTGACAAACAGGCAATAGAAAATAAGGAAAGAACAAAACACTTTTTCACACTGAATTGTTGGCATTAACAGTGAGATTAAAAGTGGGAAGTGAACACAACACCGGTGACTGGACTTTAGAGCTACAGCATGTAGATTTTATTGAAAATATGTTTTTAAAATTTTTGTTAAAACTGTCACCATGTCGTGAATGTATGAGACAGAATCTGTGAAAAAATCTATTTCCTCCATTTCCTCACTGAGCTTCTTCTGCCATGTAAGGAAATTCATCACTCCCATTCAAAATCCACCAATCAGAGCCAGGAGGAGGGTCTTGGCGCTGTCAGTCAAGCTCATGTACGCGCTACTAAATGTGCTAATGGTGGAGAAACAACGTACAGGAAAACTGTCGTCAGTGGCTATGCTAACTAGCCTTAGCATTCACGATGGGGAGAAGTTGTAGTGTAGCAGAAAGCAAGGGTGAGAATGAGCAGCGCAGACGCCTCGATGATTGACGGCGCCAAGACCCGCCTCCAGGATCTGATTAGTTGCTACTCACTGGCACTGGAAGGCTTCTGAAATATCTAGTGCCTTATTTCAGAAAATATATTTTTAATCTGAAATAAATTTTCAGATTATTTCTCTCATATGACATAGTGATAGTTTAAAAAAATACTTTTTTATAAAAGTTGCACACTGCAGCTTTAAGCAGTTCATTTTGTTTTTTTGTTTTCAGAAAAGAAAACAATTGGAGGAACAGAGCTGAGAAATTCAGGTGTTTATGCCACTTATCCAGTAAGAATGGAAGTTTATCTCATCATTCAGAGCTCAGCTATTTAAAGGTTTGGAGTAGATCTAGATTAGATAACGGTAGAGTTATATAAAACGCATATACAGAAAGCCAAATGTCAAAGAATGATCAAATAAATAAATGAAAAAACTGCCAGAATACTTGGAGGTGGTTTAAAATCGAATCTCAAATGAAAAACCTTTGTTTTTTCTGTCTTTTCTCTGGTAATCTTCCCTACAGACACAGAAGCTGCTCCCACAGGAAGGTCACCTGTGAGCCTCTTAGAGCTGGGTCAAAGGTAAAGGTCAGAGAAGATCATCAACGCCTTTGGACGGAGGGACACTGTAGAGGTGGAGCTCCACTCCGTCCCCTCCGGGTCCTGCAGGGTCAACACATTCACACACTGTGTGCCAGCTCCTCCTGGCTGCATGCCCTTTCCTTCCAATAAGTCAGTGTTAATGCCTTTTCTCCACAGTTTTATATAAAACCAGGCTCTAGCCGGGAACGAGTGGCCACAGAAACGGCAAGGGATATGCCCTCAATATCTTTGTCAGATAGTATTGTAATTGTGTGGGGCGAAGGTGGCAGGAGCGGCGCGCCTTGGTTTGGATATTGCCCGGATAGATTTCCCACGAGCCTGATGCAAAGTAAGTAGTCTCTCCTGGTGTCTCCTCTCACACCTCTGCTGATCCGCCTCCTGCGTTTTCCTCACCGCCTTCATTTATTGCACCAAAAATCACCAGCATCGCTCACACTTGGCTACAGTTTCTTTTCTTTTTTTTAAACAAAAGAAAATTGAGTTTTCTCACAAAAAGAAACTGCAGCAACATGCAGGCTGGAAAACAAACCACCCACATCATGGCACTGCAGAAGTTTCTAATATGTTTTGGTGGCATTTTGGTTGAGTTGAGCAACGTAATTTAAAGCTTAAGCAAATAACTTCTATAAGCAAATATGTTTTTTTGAACATATTTGTTAAAACTGTCACTATTTTGTCACGGTTCATTATGAGACAGATAATCTATGAGAAGATCAATCTCCTCCATCTGCTCCCTGAGCTGCTGCTGTCGTCTGAAGAAATGCACCAATCACTTATTGGTGTCTTATTGCTGTCAACCAACCTCATGTACTCACTGCTAAATGTGATAAAGGCAGAAAAAACATTGAAGAATAACTCAAAACCACTCATATTCATACTCGAAAGTTCATTTTGTCTCATTTCAATAGATTTTCACTGGAAATTAGACCAAAAATACGTGGTGAGATTTTGTGTTTTTGCAGTGAAAATGTAAAACAATGTGCTAAAATAATAATCTGTAACATTAATTTGTTGCTACCAATTACTATGGTAATAACTCCAATTTAAAAAGTAATTCAGGAATTTTTAAGATCAAAAACCTGGATGTCCATCGTCAGATGTCAGTGAAATCCTAATTCTTTGCTGCGTCTCTGTTTTCTGTAAAGTAACATTAGCATCACGTCTGACAGGTTGACGTGAAGGGAACCAGGGAATAAAAAAGTAAAGAAATGCCATCTGAATCTGTGGATGTTGGTCGTTTGGTAGGGTACAACACCAGAACTTGTGCTTTTCATTCTCATTCCAGTCAAAATGCAGACAAAGAACTGGGCCTAAAAGCGACTGGAAGGAGGAATGCATGAAGAAGCAGACAGAGATAATCTGCACCAGGGACATCTCTGAAACCGCTCAATAAATCATATCACCACATCGCACTTTCTTTGTGTCGTAATCTGTGCATCTTTCTCACATCCTTCTTGTTCTCTTTTTGCTTTTCTTTTCCTGAACACACATGGCTGGAAAGCAAATGTCTGGCCTCCCCGACTCCCCTGCTGCAGCCAGGACGAGCCGGCCGAGGAAACAGGGCCAAATTCGGAAATAGGATTAAGGGGGAGAAAGTTCAAAAGTACAGGGGAGGAAAAAGACAGCAAATGACAGCAAGGGAAAGACAGAAGAGAAGAGATTATGAAAAGGAGCAGGAATGTGTGGGAAGAGGTTTGACACATCATCTTGTGTTCTTTTTCAGAAGGGAAATTAAAAAAAACGTCCTGCAAAGAAAGGCGAGTCAGACAGATGGGCTTTAAGTTGCTCTGCAGCGTTCTTTCTGCACCGCAGACGGAGGTGATGAATAAGTCAGCGCTGTTGGCAGCTAGTCAGGATTAAACTATGCAGATGTACATTTCAGTTATGACAGATGCTAGCTGTTAGGAAAGGTCAGGATTTGATGGACTCCAGGTTTTAAAGTTAAAAAGGTAATGCATAAAAAGTAAGAATCCAACCGATGGCTCTTTATTGCATCTGCAGCGCAGTGGGTCAGAGTTTGGATGTGAGACAAAAAGGATAATCCTCATCCGTAGCTGAGTTCAGTGCAATGAACTTTCAAGCGTCTGATATTTTCCCAGAGTTCCCATGTGACGGTAAACAAGGATGGATGGCGTCCCGAGCTGCACATAATAACAGCGGATGATCATCACCATCACTTCTCGCGGTGTTAAGTGAAAGATGTTACTTCCTGTTGAGACCATTTGTCACACTTATTGTGTTCCCCTTCAGTTTAAAGTCAGTTTAGAAACTGAAATCCTGTCAGAAATGCAACCAATGTAATACATTACGAAATGAAAAATGCCAAATCACTAAAAAGAAATGTAATTTCAATTTTAGAAAAGTTCCTTGAATGAAGCACAAACATCGATTGTTCAATTTAGAGTTTGTTGATTTTTCTACAGAATGAGACTCTGCCTATTGCAGTGCAAAAAGACAAAATATTATCTTTATTTTGGATCTAGTTTCTAGAGCAGATATCTTAATACACTTGGAATAAAACAAACTAACTTACAAGTAACTTTTTAGAAAGAAATAGAGGCTTGTTTTAAGTAAATAGTTCCTTATTATTGGTGAAAATGTACCAGTTCTATTTACAAGTTATTTCATTTATAAAAATAATTTTTTCCGACACTACAAGTTAATTTATCTGCCACTAGCTAGCACTAAGCTAAGCTAACACTTATTAATCTATAATAAGGAATTATTTACTTAAACAAACCTCTACTTCTTGCTAAAAAGTTACTTTTAAGTTAGTTTCTTATTTCAAGTGTATAAAGATGTTTGCATTAAAAACTAGACCAAAAATACTTGATAAGATTTTGTGTTTTGCTGAAATGGTTTCGATAAAAGCTTATTCATTTGCTAGAACAGCCTAGTCAAAGCCAATTACGGAAAGACTGTAAGGTACATTTTCACAGACACTCTCCATCTTAATGAGTTTAGGTAATTTGGCAAGATTAATGAAAAAAATAATCTCAAAACAGAGACATTTCAAATAATCTGTAGCTTTATAGTACTGGCTGAATATAATAATCCCACACTTTAGTCCTTCACAATGTTTGTGATTAATTTTTAACAACACATTTCCCTGATAATTGAGCAACACTATTTTTTTCCCCATCAATATTTTTATTGTATTTTTTAGATATACCTGCCATATAACCAATACAGTCAACAAGACCAACAAACGCCCTCTTAGATAAATATCTGCATAAATTCCTTTAAGTATAGAGGAGATAACAGTCCACTGCTGAGGCTCCCCTGTTAACATTATGGTCTGACATTAATCGTGTCTTTACCTGGCTTCTTCGTCTTCAGACAAGTCCACTCCTTCAACAAAATTATATTTTATTTTACTTCAAAGGTGATTTCCAGCCACTTATTTATTACCAATATCCATTGATCAACAGCTTTATTTTAAGCCATTAATAAAGATACAGCAGGGGAATGATAACAGTCCCCTGTAGCTGCTGTCATTAGATTAAAATCTCCACTCACACTGAACATTTTAATTTTGAACCACAATAAACCTGTCTGTAAGTCTCACCTCTTAATAACCTGGCAAATTATGACCGAGAGAGTCTTAATCAGTTCCTCCGTCCAACACTTTAATTACATCAGCCTCAGCTCTACTGTTCACACACACACGTAAAATATAGCCTCCAAGATGGGATTCAGCTGGTGCATTGAAGTGATATAAAATACGATGCGTCGTAGGGCTCCCTGTTTATCAAATGAGAATTTCATTTAATCTAATAAAACATGAATAAATTTACAGCCAGGAACAGTGAGGAATGCAAAATTTATGAGGAGCTCTCAGCAGATCCTTCATGGTGGCAAACCACAGGCGCTGCGCAGATTTAAATCTTGGAACAATCTCTTTGTAGCAAGAAAGGAAAAGAGCCATTTTTATCTCAAACATCACTTGAATGCACAGTTGGGAGGTTTCACTTTTATCTTTAGGAAACTGAGCTTCTAAAATACAGTAAAATATGAGAAAATTCAACTTAAATATCTAACGATGGCTGCATCCAATCCAAGTTAAAACACATCTTAAACTTTTTCTTTAATATGTAATTTTAAAAAGTGAGATTAGCAATGAGTGAAAGGCATAAAAATATCTGCCAATATTCCCAGGTTCGGATGGCTAAGGAAGTTCACCTTAGGAGCAGACCGCAATATGCTGAATGAATTCAAATATCCTGTACAACCATAAAGACAACCAAACACATATTCACAATAACCAAAATAAGATTGCATAACATTTTGGAGAGGCATATTTTAAATGGATTAGTTCAAAACCTCCAAAAAGAGGTCATGTTTGGCTTAAACTAAGATTGGTTTTGTAACCAAAATTGCACCATTTTTAATACTCTTTTCATCTGGTATGTAGGAATATGCGATATAAATGGTGTACGATAGAAACAGTACAAATTTAGCCTACGATAGAGATCTGTAGTTTACCAGCTACTGTGGTAATGCTTGTTGATGATGTAATCGGCATGGTGGAGAGTGCAAAGGAAAAGCTTGTTAAAAAGACAGGTGCAAAACGTAAATTCTTCTGGACCTGGTTCAGGTTTAACCTCCCACTGTCTTAGCACAACGCTCCACAGGAGCGCGGCAGATGTGACAGACAGAGGGGAAGCGAGGTGTAAAAGAACACGTTGGATCGATGCTTCTCCTTTTAGGACCGCTCCTTGAATCCAATGAACCACATCTCTTAACCCTCGCTCGATGCTCAGGAGAAGTGTGGCAAATGTCACGGTCAGACAGCAGGGAAGCGAGGGGTAAAAGCACAAGCGGGATCGGTGTGAGCCCCGCCAGGACGCGCACAGTCTAAAGCTCGCTGAGTCCTAAAGACCCCATTTCTAAACCTGCAGCTGTCTTAACGCGATGCTCAAGAGGAGCACAGCAGATGTCACGGTCAGTGCAAGGTGAAGGTCTGATGGTCTTTCTAAAACCCCAAAAAGAAAAACTCGTAAAAGCGTACATGGGCTCAGGGCGACCCTGCTGGGCCGTGCACAGAGTAAAAAACTTCTGGGATCTAAACGACTCCATCTCTTAACACTGTAGGAGGCTTAAACAGTCAGACCGATGTAAAATGTAATCTGCAAAGTGTGTGTAAGTTAGGAAATACAAGCCTAGCAAGTGTTTATATATACATATATAAATATATATATATATATATACAAGTGTTTTATCACCTTAAAATGAAGCGATGCAGCTGACTACAAGTTCCAGTCACAAAATAGGGAAGAAAAGGCAGGATTAGATGAAGACATCGATAACATTAGGCAGCAACATAAAAAAACAGTTTACATACAAATAACATCCACAAAAATGAGTGTTAAACAAGTTTTAACATACAATTTCCACTTAAGTTTGTGATTTTTATGTTTATATTGTAAGTTTTATATAAATAATATTGTAATATTTATTGTTACCGCCACAGATCACAATATATATTTATTATATATTGTGATATGAATTTCATGCCATATCGCACATCCCTACTGGTGTGGTTCGCTTTCACACTGCACTGTGTCAAACAAACCTAACTAATTTAAAACCTGTTCCCCTCCTTGCCTGTGGGGGCGCTGCACCAACAACCACTGAAGAAAACAACACAAAAACCTCTGAGGAAGACATGAGCGCAACTTCCTTCTTAACAAAATGTAAACAAAAAAATAGATTTTAATGGTTGTAAGGTTTCTCTTTTGTTACTGGTAAAAACTAAGAAATAAGATTAACAATAAATATTAGAAACCAATAAATTTAAATTTACATGTAAAGAATTGAACATATTGTGTTCACCAGACTAAATTTCATACTATTACTTTATTAAAAAACAACTAAATTAACAGAAAGGTCACTAGTAGGAATAATTTCACGGCTTCCACTCCCACACTGACTGACAGGGCCTGACAGGCTGCTATTAGCCAACTCCAGCCTCGTTATTAATGCTTTTAATAATAAAATTATTCTAAATTATGATTGAGAACCATAGAAAATGAGTGAGTGGTGCGAAATATACAGTATTTAGTCCCAATGTTTATTGTTTATTACATAAAGATGAGGCTAAATCAGTAAAAATCTTCCAAATGTAATGTTAGCACTCTGGGATGTTCTGGTTTTCTGGGTCCTCAGTCAAACTGAGCGTGCTCAGATCAGCAACATGCTCACCAGAATAAACAGTGACTCACAGTAACGTCTCGTCTGTTATGACTTGTTCCTGTATGACGGGAAAACACTGCAGCTTTAATTTGAGTTGGATTAGCCAGGATAAAGTGCATAAAACCAAAGAACAGTGCAGCAGTAAAGTTAATATTAAGCTTCAGCTCACAAACCACAACAAAGATTTACCCAAATTTATCTCTTTCATCTGCCAGGAAAGACAGAAATGCAAGTAGTTTGAGCCTTGAGAAGCTTTTTATTGTACGACTGTTTTGGTAAAAACTGTTGCAGCTGTGAAAATGAGGCTCTGTTGGTAATAAGTGGCTTAAAGTGTGCCAAGAAAATATTCCCTGAGCTATTATACGCCCAGACCCAGCCTGAACCATTGATTCAAGGAGATCCATGCGTTTCTGGTTATTAGACTACGGCTGCCATTTAGCTTTGCATAAGAAGGATTTCTTTTAGGAGCAGAGAAGAAAACAACAGCGGCTTTCGCTTTCAAAGAGAATGGAAGGGATTAACAAATCCACTGCGTCCAGAAATATAATCATTTACTCCTCTAATTTCAGGTTTTTAGTCAATTAAATTAGATTTACTGACAAACCAGATGGAAAGCATCATGTTCAATCAGTCACATTGGCTATTTTAATATTATGAGCACATATCTCAGCAATCTTGACATTTTTCTCGTTAAAGTTGGATTTTATTTGAGTTTCAGATTCACAGGTAACTTAATAGGATGTGATTTATTATGAAAATAAATGATTAGCTCTGATGTTACAGTCTGGTTCTCTGAAAAACCAGATCTAAAGACGCCTTTAGGACTTTATTATAATTAGCAATAATTTCTGGTTTAGTGTTTTATGTCGCCAAATTACCGTAAAATAATAAAATTAGATTCTACAGAGAAGGATTTTTATAAAAAGAAGAAGATTCTTACTGTCAGTCAGAGGCTTCTTTAGAGCTGCTTGTAACACAGACTGCTACAGGAGATCCTTTTGCACTGAAACTGAAACTAGTTTAATCTGAATTACATGTAATTTCCCTTTGGGGATTAAATAGACACTTAAAATCTGACTAATATGCCAAGTGTTTATTCTACACTTTAAGTAAAATAACAGTAAAGAAATGCTAATGATCCTGTTAAAATAACCAATATTAAAGAAGTTATATTACTTTAGCAGCAGTTTTTTTGTTTAAACAAAAGCAATTAGGTTATGTGATACACTTTTAACATAAAATTGTGACTGTTTGCCTGTGCTATTTGCCCAAACCCATTTATATCTGAATTATGACTGTTTTGATAATGAAGACATCGTTCATGGTTCCGTTTTCCTCCCAGACTGTAAATGAGAAAAACACCAAAGTCCCATAAAAAGCCAGAGGATTTGCAGCAGTTATGAGCGCCAGCCAGCTGCATATTTCACCGTTGGTGACGGCGAGCAGGAATCTGCACCGAGTCAAAGCAAATCTATCGTTAATGTGTTCAGAAGTGAACGATTTCCAAGTCGCTGCGGTAAGAGGGAAATAAAAGTCTAAAGCAAAAACAGGAGTTCTTGCAAATGTTTTCAGGCTCTGAGATGAAATCACGCCCGCGGGAGGGGTCCAACATTTAAACTGATGATTTAATGTCTGCATAATTGCAAATAATCCATCCCCCATAAATATCCGCAGGGTGGATTTGGTGTCGTGTGCCCGAGGTGTGCACTGTATCATATCGGTGGATGGTAAATGACGGGCGTAGAGCTGCAGAGCGCGGCTAGCCAGCCTCGTTCTGCACCTTATGGGTTCCCTGCGCTCATTTTATACCAGCGCAGTTAAAAAACGGTGACATGCCGTAATTCAACGCTTTCTGCAGCCAAAAGCTGTGACTGTAATGGACTTAAAAAAAGAAGAAAAAAAGTGGAGGTGAGTAGAGAGTCTAATGAAGGAGGTGAAGAATAAAGAGTTCAGTTTACATCCAAATGGTTTTGTTACGAGTCGTTGGGCGACGCAGAACAAATTACGGTGAATTAAATTATTAGTAAACATGGTGGGAAAGGAGGAGTTGAAATTAAAGAGCTGCTCACTAACCTCTAACTCTGCGTGTGAGTATGGATATGAGAATGTGACCAAACAGGTGAGATCAAACTTTATTTTGATTTATTCCTGTGTAGGAAGGGGACGATCTGTGCAACTTTTCAGTTAAACAGTTTCTTGTCGTCACTTGACGTAAATAATGTTTTAATGCTCAAACAGAAATGCACATTTTGTATATTATTTAACGAACCGACTCAGTTGTACTTTCCTCTCAACTGGAGTACAGTTGAGAGGACAGTTATTTTTCTAACTAAACGTTTTCTGCATTGAATGTTTAATTTTTGCTTGTTTAATTTAAATATTCACTCATGTTGCTCTTTTGTTTTTCACTTTAGCACAACTCAACTCTATAAGTTGTTACACCTTCACTGGTTTTAAGTCTCATCTTCCCCTCAGGTTTAATCCTTATTTTCAGGATGTGTTGTGTGTTTGTGCTTCATTTACATGTTTCATCCCAAACTTGAAAACAAGTGAATCAAAATGTGAGGAAGTGATTTCCTGTACATCAACAGCAGCCATAAAACTGAACAAATTGAAATTATGAAAATAAATCTGCTCAATGGAAACAAGTCATTTTAAAAACGAAAATAGATTTTAAAAAGTTTTTTTGTCCTAGGATGGATCAAAATGGATGTATTTCGCAAAACTGCAATGGAAATTTTTTCCCCGCATCATCAACAGCCAGATCTTACTAGTGGAGGAAACGACGAAGACGACGACAGGAAGTAGGAAGATTATGGTTTGTTGAAGTTTCTGCTTTGGACATTATTCAAACATGTTGAATCCATAATTCTTCTGGAAAATCGCAGATTATATTTCCTCCAAAACGCCGCAGATGCAGCCAGTCTGAGGTTTTAGGGGCTTGTCGTTCCAATGCCTGAATTAGACGCCGACGTCTCCTCTGATGGCTGATAGATGTTGCGCGCTGGCAGCTCAACTCTCAGGTAAGCATTTACATCCATTGCTGAAATGATTATTAATGACTTATCGCGTGAACAAGCTAATTTCCATGTGATTTTAATTTAATTTCTTATTTAATGGAAACACAGCAATTGCCAAACTGTTGTTTTTCGACAATAGCAACAGAGATTTGTAATGGAAATGCAGGTAGTGTGAACTGGTCGGACTTATCTGTGTAGAAAGTTTAAACCGAAATAAGTAGAAAAGTTTAAAAAATTAATTAGATTTGCATGCTTGTAAAAAAAAAAAACTACTAATTTGTATGTTTTAACTTTAGCACCAGGTCTCCATCCACAGGTTTCTGCTTCACTCACTGAGTTCAGATCATTCATCCTGCGTCAAACTCTGACACTCCATCATCATTACTCTGACAGGTCCTGTATTGTACATTTTCACACGTTTTGTTCCAAATGCAGAGGAAATAAACCTCTCCTGCATTGTTTGTCATCTTGAATGTTTCATTTCGCTTCTATTACTGTACTTCTTTTAAATATTCACTCATATTTAGCAATACTTAAGTGTTTATTCACATCAATTCCCAATCCCATCGCTGGATGTGAACGAATCAGAGTGTGATGAAGCAATTTCCTGCAGAAGACATTTATCCGCTGAAATCACTGCAGGCTAAGAGCTGCTGTTTAGCATCAACACGCTTGTCAGCAAAAGACCAAAGCAAGGCTTCATCAGTTGCAGAGTAAACTTCATTATTTGGTGTTTAATAATATGAGGGAATACAGCCGCAGGTGTGAACGCGGTGAAACAATAAATCAAGGAGTCAGCGAGCAGTAGGGAACGTCGGGTGTTCCTCATTAGCTGTAGCTGCCTGGCTGCTGCATGAAGGCCGGGCCGTCCTGGGGTCAGGACAGAACCATAATCAAAAGCCAGAGTCACATCAGGAGCTGCCCTCCAGCACCGCCACGGTCAGGGGCAAAAAGGACCGGCAGCCAGAATCAGAGACAGAACATGAAAGATATGAGCAGATATGAGCAGAGAGAAAGAGGAAGAGCATGAGAAAGATGAGGAAACGCCCTCAGGGGAAAAAAACAAAAGGTCTGCCTTGTTTGAATGAAAAATAAAAGAGTTGATGTGTTACATTTTTACACACTCATGTAAAAACAAGAAATGTGGTGAAGGTGGTGAGATAAAGGTCAAATGGGGAAAAAGAAGAAAAAAACAGCAGGTTAAAATCGTTTAACAGTCCAAAAAACTGGTTTTAATTAAGCCTCACCCACAGCAGCAGGACACCAACTAAAAACAGCCCCACCTCTGTGAAGAAACTGGATTTTTAATAGTCCTGCCCTCCAACTCCTTACCTGAACAAAGCCAACAGCAGCTTATTTATATCTAAAGTGACAATAACTCAAAATAGGAAGAACTGAGCAGAGTAAAATCTCATTATCTAAAATGATTCTGTGCTAAGAATGTAGTTAACATGTTTTGTGTGGACCATAGAGCTACCCTAACCTGTTCAAAGCAGCACAACATGTCACCTTTAAGTAAATAAAAGTGGAAATTTAATTCCTCTAAAACAGGAGTGTCAAAAACTAATTTTCATTTTCATCCAAATCAAAAATCTGAATTGATAAAACCCATTGAACTGTTAAAATATCAATAAATATCTGTTTCAGCTTTCAATATGTTTTTTAACATTAAATAATATTGAACGTCTTTTCACACTGTTCAGTCCATCCAGGATTTTCTGATTGATTTTGTGTTTGGTTTTTCTTGCAATCAAAATCACAGATTTTGTGGTGCTAATTTAGAAATATTTGTAAGGACTTTTTGCTCGTAGTAACGGTCACAGACTATAACTAACTAAGGCAGCAGTCACTCAAACTGAATATTGTTGGCAATGTTTTGAAAAAAAAAAAAAAAAACTGGAGTAAAATAAATAAAATGTGAAAATCCATTGATTTTATGTGAATTTTGCAGATTTATAAAAAACTGGAGACTTATTGATGTAATTTGGAGTCTAGACGGAAACATAAAAACCTACAGCGGGCCAGATTTGGCACTCGGGCCTCAGGTTTGACACATGTGCTCTAAAGCACAACAAACACCCAGATCTGCCACTTCACATGACTATGAAAAAATATTTGATGGACCTTTAGCCAAACAATCTCTCATCTAGAGCTAAATCCTCAAAATGTCTGAGGAAAGTGGTAGAACATGACATTTTTCAGATTTAGATGTTCAAAAAACTTTTAAAACGGGGCATGAATGATTCTTTAAGGATTGTGATTAATGTGTCGGACTAAAAAATAACTCAGTTTCTTAAGAATCAGTGCAAATTTGGAAACCTTGAATGTTCAAGCAGCTTCAGGTCAAGGTAACATTTCATCAAGAATGAATTTTGCCTTTCTCAACTCTGAGATTAAACATTATGGTAAAAAAAAAAAAAAATGTGCAGATTCAATTTTATCGATTTATAAACTTTCCTCCTGGAGTCAGAAATGAAAAGAAAAAATGAGAAAAACTAACGGCGAGAAGGCAACCAAGGTGAAACTAAATCAAGCCTGATTAGCCAGTTAGAGAATATTTTTGTATCTCAGATGCTTTGTAACTTTTGTGAATTTTTCCATCATGTTTTTTTCTTCATGTCCAATTAAATTGAGAGTGATAGGAACCGTCCCAGCGACCTTGGCCAGAGCAGCCAGCTGCTGCCTGACTAACACAGGCTGACCTCCTACAATGAGAACCAGCTGCCCGGTTGTTTCTCCTGCCAGTAGAGGTGAGAAATTAGAAATCAATCAGGTGATTTGTATCTCCTGATAAGGTGGGAGTCCTGGTAATGTTTAAAAAATAATTTAACACTGAATTCATCCCTGTTTCCTCTTTCTTCTCCTAAACTTCCACTGTAAAAGAATCAGTTTGGTTTTTTTATTCATAAATCACCATGAGGTTGTTAAAAACTAAATAAATCCTCAGAGTTGTGGATTTTAGCAATAGCAGCTATTTCACCACAGACCACCAAGTTTGGTGATATTCATTAATTTAGCCATAAAAAAAGTGACCTTATGTTATATTAGTCGTTTAAACCAACAGAAAAACCTAAAACAGTCAGCTTATGTCTGATTTTCTTGATAAAAAGTTACTTATAAGTTATCTTTGTCTCATTTCAATTGAGCTGAAATATTTGCACAAAAAACTAGACCAAAAATACATTGTACGATTTTGAGTTTTTGCAGAAATAATCTATATTATGCTGAATTAATAAGCAATATTAAGGTAAAATGACAGACGGATGAGGCATAATTAACAACCAATGACAGACTAGAAGAAATTGCTGCAGTTTTGTTATTTTTTTTATTTGGTCTACACTGTGTATTGCCGCTCTGCATGCGTCTCTGAAAGCCTAATTTTCCTGAATGTTCAATAAACTGCAGAGTAGGAGTCATTCAGGACAGAGTGTTATTTCTCTGTCACGTTTAATTGCCTCCATCACGACCTAAGCAGCAGGCGGCGAGCGGCGCAGAGTACCTGCAATGAGGGCGTGCGTCTGGATTATAAGCACTGATTGCCAGGCCTCTCACATGTGGCTAAAAAAACCTGTTTGTTTTTCCAATGCTATATTTTTATGTCAAAAACTACCAATTAACAATAAAAGGTGAGACATGCGTTTAATTACTTAGAATTAAGTATAAAAACCCCTGAAAGTTTGACACAGGGAAATAAAAAGGCTGATATTTGTGCAGGTAATCGAGCGTAAAATGACTAATGGGATCAATTGGGGTCATCAGCGTCCATTAAAGGTTTTCATTTGGGTTTTTACAAACCGTCCTTTAAATTGAAACAGTTAAATATGAGGAAATGACTTAAAATGTAAATAACCATTTAGCTTTCCCATATAATAAAAGTCTCAGGGATTTAGACAAGTGTATTTCAAAGTGGGAGCTGCACAAAAAAAGTGAAAATAAAAAAATTGAATCTCATAAAAAGAAAATTCTTAGAATTTAAATTTTGTTTTCAATATTTTTTTATATTAAATTGAAGTTAAAAATTTTGTATTTAAAGCAATAAATGGTAAAATCTTTGAGTTAAGCAGCATAAAACCGCAACAAATGTGGAAATAAAATAAAATTTGATGTGACGTAGATAATACATATTTTCTAATAATAAAAAAGAGGGGATTGTAATGAAAAATTGTATTATCTGATAATAAAATGTTCCGTCACAGAAATCATGGCCTGTATCTGAAGGTTTGCAAATTAATGTAATAATTATTCAATAGTGAATAAAAACACTATAAAAGTTGATGTACATGTTTTATAGAAATGTTTGCAAAGAGGTTAATGCTTTTCCATTAAAAATTTCACCAAACTAGAAGGTTATGCTATAATTAAGTTGCACAAAAATATTTAAAAAATGTGTTTTTCACCTCCATCTTCATTTCTCATGGCTACTAAATCAATTTCTCATGATAAGTTAAATAAATGTCTGTCCTTTAAAGACAATGCCCAGTGGCCAACGCCACCTTTCTAAATGCTCCGTGTCACTTTTGAGGTAATTATAATTTCAACCCAAAGTCATTAGCAGCTTCTCATCCATCATGTCTGCCCCCAGAGTGAGAGATGTTACAATAATAATGGATGATCAGGTGTGCCGGTGTACTGTTGCCGAGTACGGCGCCATAAATCCTGGATACGCAAACCGTGATCCCGTGCTGCCAGAGCATACATCACTTCCTTTATGTACCCGCTCACTGCACCCCATTTCACTCAAAATGTCCTTGGTATCCCTCTCCCTCTTCAGTCAACACTCTCCCCTCCTTATAGAGTTGTGCGCTAAAAGACGACTCAATAAATGTGGCTTTTATTCTCATTTATCCAGCCTTGAGCGTAGCTGGATATATCAACTTGGAGCTCACCTATAAGCCACTCCGTAATTTACTTTTAGAGAAACATTTCCCATTATTCCTCATGAAAAATGGAAAAAGTGACAACTTTGTAACGTCATAAAGCAGGTAAAAGGATTGTAATAGAGCTTTTATACTAAAACTACTAATGGACTCATTAATATAATCAGAGCCATTTCAGATACAACATTTAAAACGAGAAATAGTTTTCCTAATGCTCTACTCATTAAGCAGGCTGTGGACTTTCAATCTAACCCTATTAATAACTTATCTCAATTAAATAACCACAGAAGAGTACCACATTAGCACATTATCTTGTCTCTCCTGATTATGCATTAACTGATGGGCTCCAGCGACTCAAAGCTGCATAATGGTTGCCTTGACAAACAGCAGCCAAAACAACTCCTTGAGTGCCATTTTCCCCCCCATTCTTCTCCATTACACACAGCAGCTCTGGAGCCAGTGCTGGGGGCATGTTTATGGGAGTAATGGATTGTCTCGGAGTAAAAGTGAGTGTCCTCTGGCTATTGATCCAAGAGATTGTCAGATCATGAGCGAATGCTGGGAAGCTGGAGGCGTGTGCTGAGGATTCTGGTCTGTCCAGGCCGACTGGGCTCCTGGATGTCCGGAGGTGGTCAGGGAGACTGGAGGCTGCAGCAGACTGACTGGAACCAGCGCTGCTGCCCAGGCGACTGATACCATGACTTCCTAATGGGTTCTGTTTACTTCGTAAACTGATTACGTGTGTGGGAAACCTGACCACTTCCGGTTCGAAAAGGCGTCTTAAAAGAACAAAATCAGCGAGTTTCAAGAGGAATCAACTGGTGCTGCTGTTTTATAAAAGAGCTCAGGTTGTGGTTACACACATGATCAGGGGCGGACTGGGAAGGAAAATGGTCAAGAGCAAACAGTAACAATTAGTTTATCCTGCGTAGTTTTTTTTTTTTTTTTTTCTGAGATCACGTTGGAAAATGCACCACTATGTGCTAGTTGACACTCCGCATTGAGGGACGAAAGTTCAAACTTTTCAACTCCAACGTTGGACGTGCTTCAAATCACGAAGCGCGACTCAACCTCGACATGCCTCCACATAGCCTTTGAATGCAAACGAGACGCGTCTGAAGCTCAAAATGTATTTAGTGTGAACGCACCATAAATCAGGAACAATATACGTCGCAGTAGAAACATAACCGATATCAATAGATAAATCGGCTGATAAAATATTCAATAAATTCAATGAACTCAGAGACCAGACTGGATAAGCCACACCTTCTTCTTGCTCCCTTTTGGACCAGCTTTTGTTTTGTTTTACAAAATATTTTGTTGGAAAATTTATGTTACAAATTTTTTTCCCGCACATATTTATTTTGTATATCTATATATATTCTTCGTAGCTGTTTGAAATACATAAATAGATAAATATAAAGAACTACATAGCATTCTTTGGGATATAGGAAGAGGAAAGACTTCAGCCGCTCAGTCTCTCACTGCCAGCTAACCAAACTTGGTGGAATCAACTCACTCACTCTCTGGTTACCTAGCAACTCACTCACTCTCTGGTTACCTAGCAACTCACTCACTCTCTGGTTACCTAGCAACTCACTCTTTGGTTACCTAGCAACCTGTTGAGTAACTGGCAAAGTAGCAGTTTAAGGTTTCTCCACAGTGTCTCATAACTACTTAAAAGTAAAAAAATAAAAAACGCAGTGGAGTGGAAACTGTGTATAAAACAGGAAAGACCACATCAGTATTTTGGCTGCATTTCAGATACTTAAAAGTAAAAACTAAACCATAATTATCGATATCTACCAATATAAAACGCTTACATCGTGCTGTATTTTTCAGCCACATTGTAAAATCTAACTGTAAGACTAAAATTTAAGTATATGTGGAAAACGTCAGTTCTCGGCTTCATACTTGACAGTAGATGAAACAAAACTAGTCTGAATCATGGGCTGTAAGTGGAACAAACCGTCCTCACGACGGACACCAATTAACGCGTAGTGAATATGAAACCTGCTGCTAAAGTACAACCTGGTGATGGAGCCAGAAGACCAGCACAACATCCAGATTCTAACATGACTTATTCATTATTTTGTAAAATCATGTCTCATGTAACATAGCATCCAGACAGCTGAGTTTCCCCTACAACAGTGACATTACAGAGCTCTCTCTCGCTGCGGTGAAGCCTTAAGCCCTGCTGGACATTTGGCAGCCAAAGACTCCCGAGAGACTCTGGCAAAAGAGCAGAACATCTCATGATGTCAGTGGACCTGTCAAAGCAATCTGTTTTCCTCTGCCAAGGGTTAGAGGCCAGGATGTTGAGGCACGCATGCACCCGCGTACACACACACACAAGACACGCACACAGGACGAGTGCTGATGCTGTGCCTTTGGGCAATTCCACCTATGCTCTCTATTTCTTCCTCAGAGTCTCTCTCTCTCTGTGTTTATCTTTCCTGATTATCTGTAATACTTTCTGCGAACTTTTCTTTTCATCTGTTTCCTGGCTTTGACTTCAAGTTATTATCCAGAATTAAATCCATACTTGGCTGAAATGATGTTCTGAATTCTTCGCTGATTTGTTGTTGTGTTGTGAGATTAAATTAATATATATATATATATATATATATATATATATATATATATATATATAAAAACAGTATTAGCATCCGTCCATCCATTTTCTAACACCCTTGTCCCTAGTGGGGTTGGGAGGTGCTGGTCTATCTCCAGCTAACGTTCCAGGTGGGAGGCGGGGTCACCCTGGGCAGGTCGCCAGTCTGTCGCAGGGCAACACAGAGACAGACAACCATGCACACACACACACACACACACACACACACGCACACACACACACACACACACACCTAGGGAGAATTTAGAGAGACCAAGTAACCTAACAGTTTTTGGACTGTGGGAGGAAGCCATAGTACCCGGAGAGAACCCACCATGCACAGGGAGAACATGCAAACTCCGTGCAGAAAGACCCTGAGCCGGGAATCGAACCCAGCAAGGCAACAGTGCTACCAACTGCGCCACTGTGCAGCCCCAGTATTAGCATGTAATACTTAGCATATAAAAGAAATTCATTTAATTTAAAAACAACAGCTATTTCTCAACTAAACTTGTATTGTTGGTAATTAAGAATAATATACAATTTGAAAAATGTAAGAAAAAGTCCCAAACTACTGTTATTGTACAATGGGGTGTTCAAAGTGCGGCTCAGGGGCCAATCGCAGTCCGTGGAATAATGATGTGTGGCCACAGCTCAAGAATGATACAAACACATTTTCCTTTTATGAGCCATGATTTTTATTTTTTTTGCTTTCATTTTAAAGTAATACACTCCAAAAACTCACCAAGTATTTTTTGTCTAGTTTTTCATGCAAATATCTAAATATCTAAACTAACTTCCATTTAACTTTTCAGTGCAAGATTATTTCATATCAATAATTGCTTAAAATTGTTTAAAATGAGGTACTATTTCCAATGGCAGATTATTTTCCAAAAACCTTTTTCCCATGTAATAATTGAAATAATCAGGAACTGGTACTTTTTTCCAATATTAAGGAACTACTAACTTAAAACAATCTCTTAAATCTTGCTGATAAATTACTTTTAAGTTAATTTTGTCTCATTTCAAGTGTATTTAGATATTTGGACTAAATACTAGACCAAAATTACTTGGCAATATTTTGTGATTTTACTAAAAATTAAAAACAATCATTAACCTTGGTTTTATACAACAAAATAAAGCATTTCATAGAGCAACAAAATAGCAACCATTTCAGAAAGTTAGTTGAAATGCAAAAGACTCAAAAATACAGAAACCCCACCAGTAAAATTTACTCCTATTCGAAAGTAATTATACTGATCATTATGTGATTGCATAGATTTTAGCATTTCACTATACCTTTGTTTTAAGAGTTAGTTGCTCATCAGTCAACAAAAGCGGCCTCTCAGCACAGGAAGTAATTATTCTGTTTTGTGACATTATTACCAATAGAACAGTGCAGCTTTATAGAGGATGTCAACTTGTGGTATTAGGTAATCATTTTGATATAAATGACATTTTCTTTGTGCATAGAAACCTGAAATTGCTCCTAATGTGGAGTCACCAATGGCATCGACATTGTGTTCATATTCAAAGAGAAAATGAGACTTTGGTGGACTTTAAGAGGGATATTAGACATTCAGTCGCCTCTTTGAATAAGAAAATCACATTATTCACTTTGTCAGACACAGGTGTTTCACTTTGTCTTAACCTTTATCACATCTCTCAAGCTTGGGGCCTCTGAGGGAGAAATCACCGACAGGAAATTATAAATATATATATAAAGAGCTAATCTGACCTTCACCAGAGGTAAAAAAAAAAAAAGAGCAAAAGAGGAAGAGCGAGGGAAGAATGGAGGGGACGTTTAAGGAGAATTTGCCCTCGCAAAGAGCAGCAGCCTGAGGAGAGGACTCGGATAATGAGAGATCTCGGTTCCCCACACGCTCCAGAAAAACATCTGATTCACAGAGAAAAAAGCTCAAAGGAAGGACAGGAGTTACCGCGAGCGCCACGAGTCTTTAGAGTTAAGGAGCTTCATTACAATAAATATTCTGGAGGAAAAAAAGCTTAAAAGTATTCATCCCTGATGCCCAACGGGACACACTCAATTTGTCATCCATCACTGGATAGAAAAGTGAAATAAAATCCAGTTTACGTCAGTTTAACAAGATCGGCTACACTTTTTTAAAGAATCTTTCTCGTTCCTCGCTCATGATTAGCCATAGCATAAAGATGTTTTCATACCTGATATATCAGGAGACTCAGTTTAGCTAAGGGCCAATATGGCAACATTTGTTACATTTCCAGCTGCTGTGCTTCACTTTAAATGGGCAGAATTATGTAAAGTCAACTTTGTTTTAGCTATACATTATGTTATAATGTTATTCCCCAATCAGAAACATTCCTTTGATTCTTTTATGTATGTTTAAGAAATCCTTTAATCTCCATGGCAACCTTTCAGTTGTGCAAAAACACCTGGGTGGACTAAGCCCCGCCTTCGAGGTGCAGCTCCTTCAGACTAGTCAGCAGAAATCAGAAAACACCTGGTGAAACCTCTGCTAAGCTCACTATGCGAAACCCTGGTAACGTTTTAAAGGTTTAACAGAGGAGCCGTGTTGTGATGACTTCCTGAAGGAGGAGTTTCAGAAAGAGCAGCAGTAAAGAGGCAGAGGCCCAATTTCAAGGCGTTAAATACTGAAGTAAAATTTATTTTAAGTCATGTTTCATTAATAGCATTTCTACAACAACTGAAGTCAACAGTTAATTGATTGTGCTATAAAATTGCACATTGTGCCAGGAATACACACAATATTTTCCCTTTTACACTGAACTGCGTCAAATGATCTAAAAAGAAAAAACTGTTCCCCTCCTTGCCTGAGGTGGCGCTGCATGAAGAACCATTGAAGGAAGACGTGTGAAACTGTGTGTCAGAGGAAGACATGAGCACAACTTCCTTCTTCACAAAATGTAAACAAAAATGGAGTGGAGTCAGATTTTATCGGTTGTAGAACTTTCTTTTGTCTTTGGTAAAAGACCAGGAACCATTTCTCACGCTGGTGCCAGACATGTATGTATGTTTTGGTTGTATTTACCCAGAATGCTTTGCACTTTAGTCCGCTTCCTGTTTCTGGAACGGCCTCCGGTTTGCATTCGAACTGCGCCAGAGTTCATTTCAACTAAACAGACACTTGGATTTTCGGGTCTGAGTTAATTTTTTTTCAGTTTTATTACGAATTCACATTAACAAACTAGAGTTTGATTAAAGCGGACTAAACAGGGCTAGCATGAATGCACCCTTAACATTTATGGAATTAAAAAGATATCACTTTCATTTTGTTTAAATGGTAATTGTGTTGCTTTATTTGACAGATAAACTCCTGGAAAGTTTGCTTGAAAATATTACTGTGTGTAATTAAACAGATTCAGAGATTTTCAAGATGCACCTGCATGTTAGTCCTATATGGAGAGAGTTTCTCTGTAGGAACCTTTTACAGTCATTTATTGATTTGCCTTCTTGTTATGCAACAGATTCTGGACTGTAAAATGAATTGCTGCTCGATCAGCGAGAACATTTTCCCTTCATTTGTTCTCGGCGCAGTGAAAACAAATGAAACTTTACCGATCTTCACGTCAGCAAACTTTAGATGATCAAGTGTAAAAAGACAAATGTGCAGTTTAGCAAAGCGCTCCGATCGGAGTGTTTCCTTTCATGAAGCGGTGAGAAATAATTTATTAAGATGCCTGCAGCAAAGGAAGCGAGGGCTGCTGGAGCAAAACAAGAAGACTTCCTTCATTTACTGCCCCGAGGCCACAGATTTCTACAGACACAAGCACACTGGGGCCTGAATAACAAATTCAGACAATTATCCCTAAAGACTGCAACCAAGAAAGTCAGAGCCACTCTTGTTAAATGGAAGATTAATAAAAAAAAATAAACACTTCAACAACAACGTAATCCATGAATATAGAATTATTATTCTCACACTTAATTATACATGACGAACCTCCTGCAAACTTTTTTTAAATATGAAAAAAACTGTGGCAGACAAGGAACAGTAAAGCTGATTAATTTCCCTAAAGTTGACTCTGCCTCCAGATTCAAATGAGACTCTGTTACAGTAAATGAAGCGTACGCAGTGAGCCTGTGTCTACATTCACAGATTAGCACCACATTCTCAAAAAAGCACTTTCCATGAGCTCCGTCAGCTGTGTAATTCAAGTAATTTAAGTTGCTATTCAAAGTGATGATTTCACAAGTCAGTAATAGCATATTTACTGGCATCAGGCTGTTACTGGAAACCCCGAAATGTTTACAGGCGTGAAATTAAATACAAAAGCTTCTTTTTTTGGTTTAATCAATTAAAAGAGGAGCAGAGAGACGACGGTTTAGCAGGTTCCAGTCTATGTTGAGTTAATTTTACAGATTTAGAAGCACCACTTCTCACAAAAATCACAATGTAAGACATCTTGATTAAACAACAAACTGTAATTTTCTTTCAAATTGGAGATTGAATCCTAGAAATTAGCCAGATGCTTTAGTTTTTACTAGATTAGAGAACTACTGCATCAAGTTGAGAATACTGCATTCAAAAACACATGCATGACTTTTGTTCCTGGATTTATCGTCTGCCTTCAGTACAATAAAACCTTGAATCTGTTACATACATTTTTAATTCAGTTCAACATCAGATCTGGTTTAACAGCCTCTTTAATGCACATTTTGGATCTTTTCCATCATGTATTTATTTTAAATTCACCAAATCACTCAAAACGACTTTTTAATTTACTTTTTGTTTAATTCTGTATTTTTAAAAAAAAATTTTAATATACTCAAATCCATAAAACAGGCCTGTAAGCATGATTAAACTGAGTAAAAGCCTGTCCCATTGTGGTCATTATTTAAATAAATTAAATAACATTAAATGCTGCCTTTCTATTAAAAGTTTGAGTAAATAAATTGCCGATGCATTTTGAGGCTCTCTGGGGAAAGTAAGCTTTGCTTGCAGCCAGAAGGAGTTTGTGTCGGCATTAACAACGGCTTTAGTTGTTTTACCTCCCAGACTTCTCACGTCTTCTGGTTCTGGTCTGCATCCCCAGAACCAGAACCAAACATAAAGAGGCAGCATTGAGCTTCTATGCGCCACAAATCTGGAACAAACTTCCAGAAAACTGCAAAACAGCTGAAACACTGAGCTCCTTTACATCCAGACTAAAAACCCAGCTGTTCAGTTTCTTCTGACACATTATGAATGAAACACTGACCAACATTTTGACGTGTAACAGTGACACTTCACAAAATGTTGAACTTCAAAATGTAGTTGTGTTCTACGACTTTATGATGTAAAGCACTTTGAACTGTGTTGTTGCTGAAATGTGCTATACAAATAAACTTGATTGACTGGCTGTGTTTGAAATCGCCCTGAACTGAAAACACCAAGTGTAAATTAAGAAATCTCAAAAAGACTCCCACCGTTCTCAGTATTCCACCTGTAAGTTCAGAGTTTCATCTGCATTCCTCCGGCTGCTTCTTATCCTGCCGTGCATAATAAATGGGTTTAAATGTGAAGAAACAAAGCACATTTAGAGGAACATCAGCTCTCGTCAGGTATAGGAAATATGTGCTGCTCATTATGTCCTCCTGCTCAGGATGTAGTTGGGGAGATGCTCATCAAACGGCTCTAACTCTAACCAGACTGCACCCCTGATGCTCTGAGGGCTTTGTTGTTGGAATATCGGTTTCTGTTTGGAGAGCCTCAACCCACCTCTGATGATTATAAGCAATAAGTGATCCTGAGCCTCTGCCGTCCCTGTGGCAAAGACGACGGTGAGGGAAATCTAATTATTTCCCTCCCATGGCTCAGCAAGCCTTAAAGGTTAATCACTGTCCATTGAGCTAATTCTGGCTGGGTACACTGGAGTAATTACAACGCCTCGCTCTCTTGACGACACGGTGCTTTTACCCTGTTGTGTACCTTTCTGACTCCAGATCCTCTCATTTCAGACAGATTTTTTTCTCTCCGGTGGCCATGTTTCATCTTCTTCCTGATGCCAGCTGAAGTACACACATTAAATACCTCTTCATTTAAAGCTTTAGCATGTAACTTCTATGAAAAATATTTTACATATTTGCTTAAAGCAGGGGCCTGCAACCTTTACAGTCTCGTTTACCTTCTCTCAGTGCTCTCAGAGCTAAACAAATAATCAGAGCCAGGAGGCAGGTCTTAGCGCTGTCAATCACCCTCGCATGCACCTGCTCCTTTTAACCTTCTCCTCTCCCTCTGCTATGCTACAGCTTCCCTCTGATAGCAGATTGATGTGAATGCTAGGCTAGTTAGCTTAGCCACTGATGATTGTGGGTAAATGGTTTTGTTGTAAAGGTAAGTTTTCCCACTATTAGCACATTTAACAGAGTACATGAGAGTGATTGGCAGCGCTAAGACCCACCTCCTAGCTCTGATTGGTTATTTTTGTTACATTTTTGTAGATGACAATAGTAGCATAGAGAGGAAGTGGAGTAGGTTGATGACATACTGTCACGACAAATATGTAAAAACCATTTCTCCAATTTACATACTGCACCTTTAAATGATCATATTCTAACCTCCGTTAATATGACCATTCCTATTTGCTAGCATTCAGATCCCAGAGTGGGTCTGTCTATAAGGATTTTTTGTCTTTCTGTGCATGCCTGAGTTTTTCTCAGATAATTTCAGGCTTTCAGGTGAGACTGAGTGGAAGGTTGTCCTGTGTGTCTCTGCGTCTCTCTCGCCCATTAACCGCTGGAGATAGACATTAGAGAATCCTTTGAGAGGGCAGGCGGCTACTAATGCCACATCTCTGCAAATCTAAAGAATTAGTTTTCTTAACTAATCTACTTTGCAAACTGAGTGAGAAGTTCAGTGAGACTGGATGGAGAGTGTCTGTGAAAGGGATTTTAAAGGTAACTTCCTTCCTTCAGCTTCCTTGAACAGGTTAGGATGGGACCATAGGCTTTACAAAACATGTTCATTACATTTTTTTGCTCAAAATCATTCTTAGGTAATGAGAATTTAGTCTGTCCAGTTCAGGATGAGCTTTTTTAGGTCCTCCTGTCACTTTAAATCCAAATAAGCTGCTGCTGTCCACACCCCTCAAACTCAACACTTACATTAACGTGAAAAATGGCTGCAGACAGATGCGCAGTTATACAACCGTACATCTTTGAAAAGCAGAAGAAGAGTTGCTAATACAACCAACAAGAACGCAGCAAGTGGTTCCTGAATAGTAAGTCAACAACAAGACACTTGTCTTTTCCAGCAGCCATTGGTAAAACCAGCTGACCAAACATGCTGGAGCTCTGAGTGGGTTGCTAGGTGACGGGATGGACAGGGGTTGCTAGGTAACGGCACAGTGCCCGTCGATTTTGACTTTGCAATTATGAGATTTTTGAAAAGGCTTGTTTTCCAGACACCAAGAAATCATAACTTATTGCTAAAAAAAAACGGTTGTTTTTAAGCAGTTGAGACCCAAATGTAAGTACAAAAATGTTTACATTTTTAGATCACAAAAAACCAACAATAACTCAAAAATGGCTAAACAATTACCTTTTCCCGAGTTAATTGTTTAGTTTTACCATTATTTCAAGATAAAGCTATTTTTGTAGAGACAACAAGTTACCACAAAAAGATAATTTATTTTAGATTAATATTATTGGAGAAGGATTAATATCAATTTTTACGCTATAATCATTATGTGGTGTTAAGAAAATGTTGGTTTTAGTAGCTTGTCCTACTTGAGCCCACTACAGTGCACCAACAAAGTTTCAGTCACCTCAGCATGCTGACTGCTTGAAACTAATAGTGAACCTCTGGGTTTAAACTGCTTTCTGCTTACTTCAGATGATTTCTTTCTGACCACATGGCATGCTATTAAAATTTCAGTCAGTCAGTATTAATATAAAAAATGAAATAAATAAGATGAGCTGGTCACACAGCTAACATACTCATGATGACAGAGCTAAATGCAAAATTCCACCGTATCACAACAAAAGCGACATACTTCAAAGATGTGACAGATTAACATATTAACAGATTAATTTGCTTGTTTTCTCAGATTAATTACTGTTTCATGCTTGTATATTTAATCCTGATAGACATGTTTCAAAATGGCTCAGCTTTTTAAAGATAATCACAGATGATTTAATCACAGAATTTTTTTATGTTAGTGCCAGATTTAAAGTGTCTAATTATACTTAATCAATGGCCATATCCAAGATCTGAAGGTAAAATGAGTAAACTAATAAAAATAGAAAAGTAATCCATCCATGCAAACAAATCCAGAGACGAATCGAAGCTTTCACACCTCCAGATTTTCTTCATTTCGTCGTCGTCCAACATTTTTGACACCTATCTCACCAATTGCACCATTTCTTTTCCTCCTCTTCTTTTTCTTCATTACCTCATCATCATTCATCCGTTGCCACTTTTTCACTTGATTCGTTTCCCTCCCTGCTCTACTTCAAACTGCGCACCACTGTGTCTCTCTTTAGCAACAACGAAAGGACGTTTGCCTTGGAACCGTTTCATCTCCTTCCAAATTGTGTCTGATCTCTGCCAAAAGAACAAAAATCTAAGGGAGGAACCTTTTCTTACTTTTGAACATTTAGACTTAACAATGAAACATACAAATTAAAACCAATCAACAAAATCATATAGTGCATATTTGTTTGCTTTGTTCACTCTATGGTTCCATTCTTACTTGTAATTAATTTGTATTTTATTCTAAATAATGAAGAAAAAAAAGAGAGAGATGCTTTTTGATTTTCTTCCTTTTGATTTCGTCTTTACAATTCTAATTTTTTCTGCTTTGTCAAACTTCAGTCTTCTCAGTGTGTATCCCCAAGGCTCAGATATGCTCTAAAAGGCAGTGTCCTGCTGAGACGGGTGGGCTGTCTGCTCCCATATCATCAATGCAGAAAAAAGGAGATGAAGAGCAGGGAGGATGAGGCAAGAAAAAAGACCAAAAAGAAGGGAAGAAAGGCCTAGGATGCTGAGGGTAGCCTTTAGCGAGCGTCATCACTCAGCTAAATGCCCTCTCTTGTTCCTCCTCTCACTTTCTATTTTCACCTCGCTGAGGGAATAAAACCGAGAGCCTGCTTTATTTCAGTCCAAATGTTTTCCAAGAATCGGGAACCCTGGAATTTGTTTCTCGGCCCCTGCGGCAGCCCCGTTTCTCAGTCTGTGCAGAGGGGCGTGAAGGAACAAGCGGTGCCGATGCGGCCTGCTGCTGGTGGTTGGCGAAGGAAAGCTGCTGGATTTGCTGAGCGAGAAACAAGACAGGCTGAGCTTCACAGGATGGAAAGGAGAGAACAAGGAGAACATGAAGCGTGCTACTGTGTGGAGAGAAAAAACAAACAACAGGTTTGAGCTGGAACTATTGCTGTTTGGTGGAACAAAGTTTGTGCAGCGATAATAAATGATAGATGTCCCCATAAATTATCATATGGAATCAGAGTCAACCCAAGACACATGCGACATAAGCAGGCTGCTTAGGGCCTCCACACCACAAGGGGGCCCCCAAGAGCACCAAACTAGTATGATAAAAGTATATATATATATATATATATATAATATAATATTGAACAATAAATGTTATTACACATAGAAACCAATTTCTATTAATTTTGTAGTTGTTACACAAATAATGGTAAATCTCTTCCTGTTTGCCACTGTTGGAGAAATACAAGATATTAAATTTGTAAACTTATTTACTGTAAATTTATTGTTCATCGGCTGGTGTTACTTTGAAATAGTTGAAATAATATGGCACACTTAAATACCACTCTGCAGTTTAGAATCCCAGTTTTTTTCAGTTTGCTAAGAGGAGTTATCACATTTTATGGTACTACTCTAGTAATGATAAAAGTGATAAGAACTTTTTACTGCCTTTTTTAGATTTTGTTTTAACAATTAATTGGACTTTACTGTGACAATAAAATCAACATTTTTATAAAAATGTATCAATAAATGATAATGTGTTAATGCGCGCCCCATTTGCTACTTCTGTAAGGTTAAAATCAATAGTCATAATAACACTGGCATGATGTAAGCTAACTACTGATGATGCTAATGATAGTAGGTCTGTTACACATAGAGTAGCTTAGGAATGATAAAGAATCTGGTGTTGAAATGTTGGTAATGGGGGCCCCAAAATGAAAATCTGCTTAGGGCCCGAAAAAGGCTTTGGCCAGCCCTGTGAGGGATCCAGCAATGCAAAAATGATCTATACTGGCTGATTTCCATCTAGACCAAAATTCAGATTTAATTTTATTCCCTGAAAGTATAACATACTCACAACTAAATTGTACCACACTCAATTACTCCATTGTGTCGGTAAAAGATTTGGTTTGCGATAGACTCTGGATGAAAAATCCTGAAAAATCACATACAGTATCTTTTTAGGAAAAGATAATATCTATAAAATACATAATTGTCAGTATGTGGTTGTTTATGACACACTGCTTCAGTTTAAGGAATAGGATATGGCTGAAAATGATTTGTTTTTTGTTTTAAATATGTTAAATACAGTCAAACTGGTGGTGTAACCTTTACAGTTTTATCCAGTTTCCTATTGAATTGTTGCATTCATTTTCTCTTTCATTCACCGCTGCTTTGTTTTATTTTTAAGAAGCTATGAGGCACCTGGCAAAACCTTAAAATGCTGCTGCGCAAGTTACTCAGCAGGTTGTTGCTAGGTAACCACAAGTTACTCAGCAGGTTGTTGCTAGGTAACCACAAGTTACTCAGCAGGTTGTTGCTAGGTAACCAAAGAGTGAGTAAGTTAGAGCAGCTAATGCTTTTCCTCTGCCTACATCCCCCAGAATGCTGTGTGTTTCTGGATCAAAGTTCAGTAAAAATGCTATTGGAGGCATTATTGATTGATTACGTGTCTATAGTGATATATATTGTTATTGATTTATTGCACAGCCCTATGACAGGGTTGACACAGAGTCTAAGCACTAAAAAAAGAGTCATAAATTGTGTTTTCTTCATCAGGTTGACGAGTCAAAGTAAACCAACTAAAAACCAGGTTTTAGTTGGTTTAAAATTCAGACATGTAGTAACAAAAACGCTGCAGTAAAACTGAAAACTTTAATAATTGCATCTGATGGACCACACAAAGAGAAGTATTGTCCAGGAAAAACTGAAAACTAAATGAACAGTAGCTGCTTGATTCAATGGGAACATCATCTGCTTTGTTGCCACTGATTTCAACTTTGGCAGCTCAGCTATTTACCTGTGTGAGGCTTTTAGTTTGGCTATACATGAATTAAAAATGGCTCATCAAAAGATTTAATTAACATAATGGATTACTGCTGCTGTTATACGTGCATAAATTGCAAACAAAGCCTCTGCATATTTTGAGGCTGAATTGATCCTGCTGCCTTTGATTAATGCTACAAAGTCACAAAAAAGGCATCTATATTCTGAACATCGACGGCACAAAAGTATATTTATGACAAAAAATAAACATAGTGAGGTTTCAAATAAAATCTGTCACTATGAAATATTTAGCTTATTTTGTTGAAATATGAGGAAAAGGTCAAAGTATCTCAGCAGAGATGAGTAACCTAGACCAATAGGTTCAAGACATTAAATAAGGAAGCACAACAAACATCTAATTCATTAATTAGACATTTTTGTTGCCTTCATAATTGCTGGAAAAGCCTCCTGAATGAGAATCAAGGCCCTTTTAAAACAAATGTCCAACACCACTTCATAACCAACACATCTGTGATTCTAGTATCATAGCAATGACCCTGTATCACCATTACATAATCTCACAATATCTTATGATAAATGAACTGATCAATATTCCCTTCTCTCGGCATGCTAGATGCTGGAAACCGAAATTAGTTTCATCTGCATGGACCTTAACATTGGGCAAACTGGAATTATGAAAATAATTTCACCTAATGGTAACAGTCATTTTAAAATCAAGTTTTTGCGATGAGTTGGTTTTGCAGCCATTTCAAAATTGTTGATTTTCGCAAAACTGGAATGGAAACTCTTAGACATCACAGCAGTTTGTATAAAGCAGCAATGGCTACTTCTGGCCTACTTCAACAATTCACGGTCACTCCATCATTCAAAAGTGTTGAACCCATTGCTCTTCTGCAAGCACAGACAACAACTAGACCTGTCACAATAAACCAACTAATTGCATGATCAATTAAATCAATCTCAATCATTTCCATTTGCATCATTTATAATTTTTCTTTTTTCTCTCTTTTTGTACCAAAGTTTGATGTTAAGTTTGATGCTTTGGTCTCAACTAGTCCTTTTTTAAGGGCAATTTTGTTTTCAGAGAAGTCATCATTTTATTTGTTGCTTCTGTTTGGTTTATTTAGTTTGGATATTTAAAATATCTTCCAGTTTCAGTGATAAATGTTAATTAGAATCTAAGATTTATTGATCTTTCAGCATTGTATTACTTGAAAATGGTCTCACAAACATTATCGTTTATTGCAATAACTTCTGGGGAAATGTATTGTTCAGCAAAATTGGTTATGATAGGCATAACTACAATTTCCCAAAATGCAGCATATATACGTAGCCATTCCTAATTATGTCGCTTGTCGTTACAATGCCTCAATAAGACGCTGATGTAACTCTGAGAGTTGATGAGTGCTAGCGCCGTGGCTGAAATATGATAAGATTCTTCACGTATGATTGTAATTATATATATTTAATGGAAACACCATGATTGCGAGGCTTGACATACTTTCAGATTCTTTTGGTTAATAACTTGCTGACCTAATGGTGACATAACACAATGAGATTTCTGTCTTAGTCCACTGAAAAATAGATAAATATCTCCAGTGTTTAAAACAAGCGGCTTCCAGTTCCTGCCGATATCCAGCAACTTCACACAGCTATTGAAGAGATGTGGACCAAAAACGGCCAATCAATCTGATGAACGCTAACAGGTGGGTTGCACAGAGTGAGTGGTAATCACACCAGATCCTCCAATAAAGCAAAACTGATAATTTCACAATGACCTTTTATTGTCACACACCTGTGCAACAATCAGGCCGTCTAATCAGCATCTTTGCATGGCACACCTGTGAGGAGAGATGGATTATCTCAGCAAAGAAGAAGTGCTCACCTACACAGATTTGTTAACAATATTTGAGAGAAAATAGGCCTACTGTGTGTACAGAAAAAGGTTTGGATGTTTGAGTTCAGCTCATGACAAAATGGGAGCAAAAACAAAAGTGGTGTGCTTATATTTCAGCTCGGTGTCTACAGCTTTGGACCTCTTGTACACTCATGAATACATTAGCTGCATCTGTTACATCTATCTGGAACAACCATCTGGAACAACCTTGCAGCGTATCTCTGCAGATATCAGCATACTCAGGTAGTATCTCTGCTTGCGACATGAGAAACAGGCAAGTTCAGAGTCAGCAGAGTTGGGACCTGCAGCTACAGGAGCTCATCACGTGTAAAAGTAAATCTATACGGAGACGTAACTGCAACAACAAGCCATCATCTGGACTCGATGGCTTGTGAGCAGAGCAGCTGAAGAAAATGTTTCTGCAAGACTCTTTTGTTGCATAATCATTTTCTGATTCATCATTTCCTCCAGGCTTTGAAATATGCAGCGATTGCCATGGCGACAGATGGCTCGTGAATAATGAATGATTGGTATATTTATTAGGCTGTTTGTTATTGAATATTTTTCAACCTAGAAGAAACTAAATTCTCAGCATCGGTAACAGGGTGTGTAATGCAGGTAAACATCTCAATGTGATATTTAGAAGCTGAAAAGTTTACCTTGTGTGAGGAGCTGGAGAGTCCTGACTTCCTCCCGGACACGAAGCTGCAGGACTTGCTGCAGGATGTGCTGCCGCTGGGCTTCGTGGATAATCCCCATTCGCTCCAGCTTTCTGTCTGTTAGTCTCATGAGGGCCCGTCCTGAAAATAGACGAGCGAAAATATATAAATAAAACACAAGGCTTAAGGATCCAAGCCAGAGGGAGTTTAGCAAACACCGCTTCAGATGTTTGCTAAACAACATCCTCTTTACGTCTGTGGAAGAGGAAACTCACAAGGTGCTGAGGGTGAATTAAACACAAATTGGACTTTATAAGGGTAGATTAATAAAAACAGACGTCTCTTCACTGTCGTGCGACCATCGGTCTGAATTGTCCAATTAAGCTCAGCAGAACCATATGTGAAGCAGATCCTTCTTTGCATAAATATCAGAACAGTACATCCCTGGAGCAAGAATCCCTAACAGCTCTTTAGTTAATTGCAAATCCTTGTATAAAATAATTTAATCATCCAATCGCCTTCTATGAAGAGGACTTAGGCTACTAATAAAAAGGCTTGTAGAATATTGTGTGATTATTAGTGCTTGTTATGAGTGTTTTTGCAACATGGAGGATGGTAAGCAGATAGGATAATATAGGGTAATTACTTTGCTCTCGTGGCCCCGACGGCTGCTTTGACAAGATGCTGCCACCATTTAGCGCCACGGTTGGTTGGAGAAAAGTCCTTAAAATCAGCAGGAAGTTAAAGCGATTGTTCGGTTTATGAACTGGGAATCTGTGTAGTTGTTAATGGCAGTAAGTATGCAACTCCAGGTTTTCATCTGAAGGACGTGACCTTAAAGAAACAAGTCTTTGCTGAAGAAATGTGCTATTGGTGTTCAGGGTCTTAAACCTTAGATGTTTCTGCTGAAGTACTGAACAATGCAAGACTTTTATCTACAAAGAATCTGGAATATTCACTTTGCAAATATTCACTCACAAATTGCACAAAAGTACCCTGAAAGTTAGGATGTGGACTTAAAGTTTTATCATGACATTTTGTTTTACAATTAATTACTTCATTGTTTAGGTTACTGTATAGTTGCAACTTGCGACTGTGTGTCACATTCATTAGAGCCTCACAAACACAACTCTTGAAAAACGTGCCCATTTGTAATTCGTTAGGACAACAGTCACATTAAGAAATGTGATTTGTATCTCTAAACTGAACACACTAACTGCATTTAATCATATTTTCAAATTTATTGATACTTTTATTGGACAAACATTGCAAAAATAGTAAAATAATAATCTTGACAAGATGAACAGTTTTTAAATTGAGATTTATTGAGAAAACAAATATTCTGATGACAAAAAAATCATGATGATAAAAGATAAACGATACAATAAATACCATCGCTAGTCTCAACACAACAAACATGCTATAGTCCGAACTAAACTAGAACTTTGCTTGGTGCTACATAGAGGCTGCAAATTTTGCTGAACGATAAATTTTCCCAGACGTTATTGTGATAATCTATAATATTGTTGTTTTGAGACCATTTTCAAGTAAAATAATGCTAATAGCATAACAAACTTGCTAAGCCCAGTGGTTGGGCGCTAGAGCAGTCATTCATCGAGCCGCCCGTCGTCTTTTTGAGTTAAAAAATGTTTAAAGTTGACAGGAAGTTTGAAAATTTCACTTGATTATGTGTTATTAAAAGATTGGGAGATTAATACCTGAACAGCAACTAAAAAGTCTTAAAAAATGGAAACATTTAAAAAAAGACTAAGAATAAAGAATAAGTAAAGCCTGGTGGCCCGCCAGGCTTATAATACACTGGGGAAAACCCTGGTTATTGGAATTATATTGGCAACAAAACGACTAGCTGAGACCAAAGCATCAAACTGAAGACCAATTTTGTTACAGGGAGAGAGAAAGAAATACAAAAAATTATGTAAATGAAAATTATTGAGATTGTTTTAATTTATCATGGTATTAATTGATTTGCTGTTTATTGTGACAGGCCTATAGCTACATCCAGATGGGGTTAAAATCTGAGCATTTTCAGGGTAATTTACATCACATGTAACCAGTGTATAAAAGCCAGACAGGTAGGTAGAGTCATAAACGCTTACAGGTCGCAGCAACATAATGAAAGGACAGATGGGAAAAGGTTAAAGAAGGCGGAGACCAGATTGAGACGCTAAAGTTGACATGACAGTGCCAACATAAGCCATGATGTAACGGGTCTATAAATATTGACCAACCATCACTTGCCACCTGAAACCAAAGATAGATTGGCATGGCAACTGAGATTCACATTTCTCTCTTTTGCTCCTGGATCGTCTGTTGTCAATTACTGCAGGTATAAGAGAGACAACTGAGCATGACACACACTGCAGGTTTGATGATAAATGGGCTTTCCCATATATTAGCATGAAAAACAACTGCAGCATCAGGCAGTATGGTCAAATTAGGACATAACTTAATATAGATATGTACCACAGGTTCTTTGTACAAGTCCGTGCTTTGTACAAAACAGTGAAATGAAAGATGCCAAAAGCTGAACATTTTCACTTAAAATCTAATTAGTGAACTCGTTTTACTTTATTACACCAATTTTTACCCAATTTCCATTAGAGTTAATCTTTGAGCCATCTCAATAATAATTTATTGGTGATATTGGTTTAAAAACAAATGTTATGAGAAGATCTCGGATATTTGAACAGTTAATTTTGGGATGTTGTTCAAAACTTGAGATATTGTTTGTAACACTGATTTAACCATGTTTATGTTTCTAGGTGTTATTAATTAATGTTCCCCAGCAATCATCATCTAAAAGTAGAAAGAGCATGAAATGACTGGAAATGACACAACTAAGCATGTCATGCCAAATAGACCTTTAACTATAAGAAAAACAGTTACGGGTCTGTAACATGGCGCCTCTGGAGGAGCTGCAGAAATCCATAGTTTGGGTGGGAGACTGTTCACAGGACAACTTTTTAAGCACTCCAGAAATCTAGTTTTGATGCAAAATTGTTAACATTCAAACTTTACATGTTTTTGTACTTCCATTTAGGTCTCTACTGCTTCCAAAAACAGCTAAAAGAGAAAAACAAACAAAACTCCCAGCCATTTTCTTGGGCAGCAAGTTAATGTTTTTTGGTGTCTGTAAAATTAGTCATTTCAGCACACTTCCAATTGTCGAGTCACATTCAATGGGCACTGCTCCGTTACTTAACAACTCCAGCAGAGCACAGCTCGTTACCTAGCAACCCAAGCAGAGCTCCAGTACATTTGGTCAGCTGTTGCATGTGCTGTACAATGGCTGCTGAAAAAGACAACTGTTTTGCTGCTGACTTTCCATCTAGAAACCACTTGCTGCATTCTTATTGGTTGTGCATGAGGTTCTACTAATGCTTTTCAAAGATGTACGGTTGTAAAATTGCGCATCTTTTTGCAGCCATTTACAAGTGTAAACATTGAGTTACGGGACGTGACCAGCAGAAGCTTAAAGTTACAAGATTTAAAGTGACCCTAAAATGAAAGGAGGTAAAAATAGGCAGAACGGCACAAATGAAAATCTCATCACCTAAGAATGATTGTGTGCAAAATAAATGTACACATTTTGTCGCCCTGTCTTAATCTTTTCATGAAAGCATAATGTGTCACCTTTAAGAAAAAGCCGACTTGGAAGGAACATCCAATCTAACAGAGCTTGAGTTATTTTGCAAAGAAATGCGTTAAAATATTCTTCTGACCTCTGTAGAGACACAACCAAAACCTCCAGCTGTTATTCCTTCCACTTCACAGTCATGCATTGCTTTGTGTTGGTCAATCAGTTTTGTTTGTAATAAAACTGCAAAGCCTTTGGTCATAATGCCAATAGTTAAAATTGAAAGGAGCAGATCAAGATGTAGATTTAACAGTCTAAGAGGATAAATCGTATCTATAAAATGAAAATTTAATGGTGTGTGTGTGTGTGTGTGTGTGTGTGTGTGTGTGTGTGTGTGTGTGTGTGTGTGTGTGTGTGTGTGTGTGTGTGTGTACCTTTTGAGATCTTAGGGCTCTAACATCAGACCAGTCAAACATCCGTACGCCAAAATATACTAGGAAAAAACAAGTTCAGAAAGCTTTTTGAGCAAATCCCAGGCTGAATCGTTTCTTTTTTAGAATATTTGCATGTATAGAAGCAACTGGCATGAATCTTTAACTTGCAAAACCAGACTCGTATCTTTAAAAAAAAGCCAGAGCAAAGCCAGTGAAGTGCTGCAATTACTGCGATATAAGAATACCAGTGATTACAATAAAAAACACTCAGCTCAACATTCAGCCAAAGTGCCATGCCTCCTTGTCAGCAAGGCAACATCAGTGGGGTGGAACAACTTCTGTAAGGAGTCCAAGCCTTTTAACTCTCTGTTCCTCCAGTTCTGAGTCATTGGCATCGACGATCCCACCATGTCTCAGCGGGAAATTTTTCATACCACTATTAATGCACTGTGCAGTGTAGCATGGCCAGGAGGAGAGGAGGAAGAAAGGGAGGAGAAAGGAGGGCAGGAGAAAGTGGAAAGTGGTCAGGAGGAAATAAATGAGGTAAGAGAAAGCGTTGCTTTGGAAGCAGTTGAATATCTGATAGTGAGGGGGGGGGAAGCTGCTGAAATGTAGAAGGAAAAAGTAGAGGTAAAAACTAAATATTAAGACTTCTTCTGCTTATTCAATAGAGTTACAGAAAGACTGGCTCATTTAGCAATCTCAAAACATAAAAAACATCTCTTACTGCTTATCTAAAAGATTTATTTTCCATTTCATAATGGAAGCTGCCCGTCTCAGTGAAGAGGTTTGGGCACGCAAGTGGATTTCTAAATGTAAAAAAGATTTTTTTTTTGTATTTCCAACAGTAGTCTGAAAAACAATTGTGCAGAGCATTAATTTTAAAATAAGTATTTCTCATCAATTCAACCCAAGCATACAAAAAGATGTTTTTCTTCCCGTTTCTTTAAGCAGAGATGCTATTCAGTCTTACAAATGACATCTTCATTCACAAAAACACCACATTATGTTTTATATTTCAGAAAAGCAGCGTTACAGGAAGGTCTGGTGCCTGGTAAGACTTTTAAAAAGTCAACTTAAAACTGTATAAACAAAGATTACAATTTAAAACAAGACGTCAAGGGGACCCATTGTAGTTCCCTGAATAGGTCAGGATAGATCTGTGGGCTAAACAAAACATGTTCATTATATCGTTTGTACAAAATTATTCATAGACAACGAGATTTTAGTCTGTTGAGTTCTGCCTATTTTCAGAATGAGCTGTTTTAGGGCGTCCTGTCACTTTAAAGCCAAACAATCTGCTGCTGGCCAAGCCCCTTAACTCCATGTTTATACTCTCACTTGAAAATAGCAGCAAACTGATGCCCAAATTCTATAACTCTTTGAAAAGCAGTAGTTGAGCCTCCTGTACAAGCAGCATGAATGCAGCAAGTGGTTTCTGGATGGTAAGTCAACAGCAAAACGCTTGTCTTTTCCAGCAGCCATTGTACCGCACATCCAAACTCCATTTTGTGTTGCTATTTAATGGGCTGGGATTCACTGGGGTTGCTAGGTAACGGTGCAATGCCCATTCAATGCGACTTAATCATGAGGTTTTTGAAACAGCTAATTTTCCAGACAAAAACTGAACATTAACTTATTGCCAAAAAATTGCTGGGTGTTTTTTTTTTTAGAAGCAGAAACACAAATGAAAGAAGAAAAATGTCATTTATTAAGAAAAACCCACAAAACCCATTAAATTAAACCAAAATTATAGAGGAAAACAATGTATAAAATAAAAATGGGAAAAGTGCTAACTATTGTCCCATCGAAACAGGAAGTAACTCCATATATGGACAAAGTAACAACTGAAAAGAAACAACCCAAAAACCTTTTATGTAGCTAATATTGTAGCTCGATATTGGCTACAACCGAAGCTGTTGTAGCTAATATTGAGCTACAATCCTGAGCACAAAAAGAAAAGATGGAGATGATGGGTATATGGGTGATACATGTAGCAGAAAGGTGGCAAAAAGAGGGAATCATTCATTTTTACTAATTAATGTCTGTACAATTTCTTTATTTTTAAGGTTCTTCCACTATATAAAGAACAAATACAGCGAAGCATGTTACACACATATATTTTTACAAAGACAGGATGATGTGCACACAACCACATTGTGCCTGAGAATCGGATTAATGAGTGGTGGGTGAGCAGCCGTGTTGTGCTGAAGCTGATTAATCTGCAGCTACAGCCTGGCACAGTCAACTGCGGCTTTGATGAATGGGAGCTTAGAGTGCATTTGTTTACACCCGCTTAAATATAAACACAAAATACACACATATATGCATTGATCCACCAGGAGTTTGCTTCATTTTGCAGGTAGAAATAAAAATAACAGGTGCACAAAGGCTGCTTATTAACACTTCACCTCGATTTAATAGAGATTGTACTTGGTGAAATAATTTGAGTTTGTTTCCTCAGGTTAATGTTCCACAACAGCAGCACATTTTTTAACACTTCCTGTCAGCTGTCTGCTCATTTTTTGTGTCATCTGTGGAACAATAGAGATCCTGTTGAGACTTGGCATTAAAATGCGTTCTGGCTAATTCAGATACAAGTGGGCAGTTTTAAGCATGACTGTTCATGATTGGCATTAAAATCTACCTTTTTTTTTTTTTTTGACTGATTTCCACCTCAGGATGATTGCAGTCAATAGTCGCATTCAGAAAAGTCTTCCTCCAATCAAGACCACATTTATTTTTACTCAGCCGTGTTTGTTTCAGTGAATGTAGTTTCCATGGTTTTGTTTCTGAAAACTCAAGAGTTTATCCAACCTTTATGGGTGGTGCAGAAGTATGGTTCATCAAGGATGCTGTTAAGGGCTATTTGGTTGAAGGTAAAACGTTTCCACATTCTTGACACAAAGTCCAGCTTGGTGTCAGTGCAGATTGATTACAAACTTCACCAGTAATCCCCTGTATAACCAATATGTTTATGGATTCATGGACAGAACCTCAAGATGTAATCATGGAGAGAAGGGTGTGGTTAGGGGAACCTCAGGGATCCTTTTTGAGATGATTCTGCTGGAATTTTTAAGTGGTGCATTCACACCAGCCCTGTTTAGTACGCTTTAATCCAAACTCTAGTTCGGATTAATGTTCTCTAGAAAGATGAGGTGTGAATTTTTGGTCTCATGCAGACCAAAAAAAGCAAATTCTGGTTCTAATGCATATGTGAATGCCAAGCGGAGTGAAGACCGCTCCAAAAGCAGGAAGCAAGCTATTGACCCTTTGCACTTGCCATAACTCCACCCGCTCCGCCATGACAGACGTCAAAACAACCAATGAGCTCCTTTAAAACCAGTCAAAAAACAGACATCTGCAACCTAGTATCACGTCTATTTAAACATCAAGAAACATCAATTTAAGCACAAGAGACAGCTGTTCCAAATCATGATTACAGATTTATACAATAAAAATTACTTGTTTAACAAGAAAAGCTTAAGAAAAAAAAAAAAAACATCCCACATGTAAGGCAACCAAAGTCTACAAAGCTGTAGGATCTGGGACACTTGAGCTGTAGCTGTTAGAGGTAGCTAATGAATCAATAAATGCATTTTTACACACCTTTGGTTTCAATAATTGCTGATCTGAATTAAATCAGCAGCTATAATCTGTATAATTAATCATTATTTCACCTCAGAGTATCAAACTGTCCAACAAATGGTCCATCAGGAGGAAAGAAAAAGTCTTCATGCTACGCTGCAGCTTCCCAGCTGATGTGCAGCCCTGTTACTTCAGTCTGTTTGACTCATTTGCTGTATGTCTTTTTCTCCATTAACCAGCTGCATTTCTATGACAGCAGCCGGCAGCAGCCTGCACAATTCATCGTCTAAGGGCTAAATGGCTGTTGTGGTTAGTTTCTGCGTGTCCTCGACCGTTCTGAAATAGACTTTGTCACCTTTCGTCCTTTTTTGGGCCTCATCAAATATACATTTAGTATCCAATGTGAGACCCTCCAGTTGCAGATGTCTCGTCCAGAGCTGCCTGGGCTCGCTGGTATTTTCCAGGCGGCTGAAATGACGAGTTTGACTAGCGGGGCGGATAGAGTAGCAGGGCTCCAGCCACCCTTCATTTAACCACTAATATTACAGGCTATTAATTATTCAGAGCAAGGGCTTATGACACCATATATCACTGAGTTTTGTGAGGGAAACTTTCCTGGACTGAAGAGAAAAACTTTAATGATTTGCCCCCACATAAAAAAAAATAAAAAATTATATTTTGAAATCAATCAGAAGGTAAATCTTAGTTGGGGACATTGTTAAAGGAGCAGTATTGTGTAAAATCAATTTTTTTTTTTAGCTTTAAATCATGTTATGATCTCATTCTCTCATCAAAAACACACCTGGAGTTTTGCTTTGATTCTCTCATGCATATTTGAGAAATATTTTAATTTCCATGGCAACCATTCAGCTGTGCAAAACGCCTGGGTGGACGTAGCCCCGCCTTCGAAACACAGCTCCTCCTCAACCACTCATCTCCTTCAGTCTAGCCAGCAGCAATTAGAAAAGTTTTTAAAGAGACAGAGGCTCAATTCCAAGACATTAAATTACAAAATCTTTTTATTTTATATTTAATATGTATAGCATTTTAATAACAACTGAAGTTAACATAGTTATATCACTGTGCTATAAAATGGCACTATGTCCCTGAAAACACAATACTGCCCCTTTAAATGGGCCAAAACGCCTGGGTGGACGTAGCCCCACCTTCCAGACACAGCTCCTCCTCAACCACTCAGCTCCTTTAAACTAGCCAGTAGCAATTAGCAAACATCTGGTGGAACTGAGCATCTGCTGAGCTCATAATAGGAGTTAATTCTCAGTGAAATGCTGGAAAAACATTGTTAAAGGGTTAATAGAGGAGCCATGTTGAGATGACTTCCTGAAGGCGGAGTTTCAGAAGGCAAAGAAGCTTCTTAAAGAGATAGAGGCCCAATTTCAAGAAGTTAAATTACAAAGCAATATTTGATAAATACAGCATTTCCATAACAACTGAAGTCAACATAATTATGTGACTGTGCTATAAAATGGCACTATGTCCCTGAAAAGACACAATACTGCCCCTTTTTGTTGGTTTGTAAGAAAAAGAAATTCCCAATTTTTGCAAAAATATTTAGTGCTTTTTATATGTGTTTATTGCTAAATAACGTCACACCAGCCAGTTCCTTCCATCTTTACTAAGCTTCCTCATTGTAAAGACGACGGATTAGCAACTAATATCTAATTATGCCCTAATATGCTTTAATGCATTTTAAATAGAAGCTGGGTGTTAAAGCCATATTTGCAGCCGTGTCTGTTGGGGGTGAGGACTGAGGAAGGGAGGTGTCTTCTTGGCAGTGGAGGCTGGAGGGAGGACGGGAAGCATTGATTCCTTTGGCAGAGGTTACAGCAGTGAAGCGGTTGTTGCATACTGAAGTCGCTCGATGCTAAAATGTTGCACGCGCCCGATATGGAGTGAAATGCATTCCCCATGCTGCTGTTTTATGTCTAAAGAGGGCGGACGCGATTGTCTGAATTATGATCTGGAAAAGAGAGACTGGTTATTGATTTGGTACTTAGTGAAAGGGATGACGATGTTGCCAAGACAAGTGAGATTGAGCACCGCTGGCAGTCGAAAAGAGGTATTCAGTTATGGATGGATTGGTGGGAATACAGTGCACTGAATGCAAAAGAAAAAGTCTGGCACAAGGAAGCCATACCCCGGCCTTGCTCATGCGGTTTCAATTATGAAAAGGTCACAAGTAGAGTCTGACAAACACACCGAACAAACAGATAATCTCCTATCGCAGATGCATGCCTGTATTCTAACATAAACATATTCAAACTCCTTGTTTGCTTGTCTGCACATGATTGTTTTCCCAACAGTGTTACATTGGTTAGTCATGTTTATTCTGTTGCTGTGTTGAAATGAAATAAAATGTCCACATAATATTCCTAAGATTGATTAGGATGCAAATTGCCTTGTGAGTCCAATTGGTAAGACTTGGCCCATTTTAATTGGCTTCTGTTAATTAATGCCAAATGTGGAGACAAACTGAATTACTTGCAGATTTTCCGCATGCTATTATCTCCCAATTGTCTCAGTTTGAAAGTATAAGTCTGTACTTCTTTTTTAATTCATTCTCGCAATAAACGACTTTAGAAAATTCAGAAGCAGAAAAGAAAAAAAACACAAAAAAGTATTTTTAGAGCAAATATATTAGTACACTTGAAACAAGACAAAACTAACTTGTAAGTAACTTTAAAGTAAAACACAGGAGCTTGTTTCAAGTCAATAATTCCTTAATATTGATTTTTTTTTTTTTAAAGTACTAGTTTCAATGGTAGATTATTTTACTTATAACATAGGAAAATATCTTGTTATAAGTGAAATAATCTGCAGGAGGAACTAGAACTGGGTTGCTAGGTGACGGGCTGGGCTTGGCTAGGGTTGCTAGGTAACGGCGCAGCGGCAGTTGATTTTGAAATAAGTGAAAAAAATCTGCCAGTGGAACTAGTACTTCTATTATCAATATTAAGGAATAATTGACTCAAATTATTGACTCCTGGATCTTGCACAAACCTGACTTGTTTTAAGTTTTATTTTATTTCAAGTGGAATAAAATAATTAACCAGATAATACAACAAATAACAGCAATAAAAATAAAGTAACCAAACAAACAGAAAAACAATGAAACAAACAAAAATGAAACACAGAATATAACCAATTGGTGTTCCAACAAAAACAATGTAATTGTTTAACATTTGTGAATTGGGATATAGTGTTTTCTTTTAATCTTGGCAGTTATTTTCTAATTTGAATTATTATTTTTCTGTTCTGTAATATTAACCCAGTGTCAAAACGGCCATTCCCTGGAAGAAAACCATATTCAGAGCAGTAATTAAGTAGTTAAAGAAGAAATGGGAGCTTGTTTTAAGTCAATAATTCCTTAACATTGGTGAAAAAGTACCATCTCCACAGGCAGATTTATTCACTTGTTTAGTACTTTCTTGCTGAAAGATGACTTGTAAGTTAGTTTTGTCTTATCTGAAGTGTACTAAGATATTTGCACTGAAAATTAGAGCAAAAATATTTGGTAAGATTTTGTGTTTTTGCAGTGATGGAGAAAATAGGCAGTCTTGGTGTAATAAAATACTTTTGGCTTCTAAGAAACATTGTGATGTTTAACTTTGTTCATTCTGAGATAAAACTAATGAAATTTTATTTATTTTTTCCACACAAAAAATGATTTATTTTGAGAAAAGTACAAAAACTACTCAGACATACTAAGAGTGAGTTTTCAGTGGTAGTTTGTGTTAATCTTCTCTAAACCAGCAGCAAATTATCTTTTAAACACATCAATCCACTAAAACCTAAAACTCACAATCAATCTATCAAAGTGTGATAGTTTACAACCTGAATGAAAAGAAAACAAATCAAATGCTTCTAAAATGTTTCTCCTTGGGAGTTGCTGTCAAATTGAAGCGGCGCTTCAGCAGGCATGCAATGAACCGTGGGTCATTTATTCGACCTCTTTGCAGCTGATGAGACATTTGCGAAATTCGCGGTGCAAAGCAGAAAGATTCATATTTTCACACCATTAAACAGGTGATGCTGAAGCTCCATGTAGACGTATAGCGGTTAAAATTGCATCAAAGAGTGAGTCAACGCGCCGCTCAGCACAAGATTTATGTCGCCAGCTGGTCGCCGAGTCGAGGATTTCCTCAGGAGCAACAAATAAACATATTAGTGTGACCAGCCGGGCTCTGAGAGAGAAGAGCGCCGTGAAAATTAATGGTCGTCTGTTTCTATGAGGACTGAAGCGCTGTTAGACGCAGGGTGACCTTGAAGGGCCTCGTTGGGGGAGTGATTGACGTGGCAACCGTTACTGCTGGTAACAGAGACAGAGGGGAGGGATGGACAGACGGGTGGGCTGTTAGCCAGACGGCAGGTGTGGAGCGCACCTGGGAGGTTATGAATGAAATCTGGCTTCTCAGTAGCAAGATGTTGAAACTTCTGAAGAGTTTTGGAAGAAAGAGGAGCTGGTTTGGCTCCAAGTTTAGGTCAGAAGACAGATTTCATGGTCATTTCTCACTTGTTTTTTTCAAAATAGGAGCTAAAAAGGAAGGATGGATGTATTGACAGCAGCAGAACAGAACTACGTTGCTCTGATGAACCCACAACGGGAACGTTTCACAGCATTTTGAGGCACATAAAAGCTTGGATCTGCCTTATGGTGGCTGAAGAAGAAAGTAACATTTTTATAAAATAAAATGAAATAATTTATTTAATAGACAGAAATGGGAAAGATGTTAAACGTATCCATGAAAGAAAAACATGGCTGAAACCACATTTTTGTTCTTAAAGGTTAACATTAGCATCGCTAGCCAGTAGTCCACAAGCTAGCATTAGCATTACAGCAAACGAACACCTTTCCTTTTTGAAACAGGTTTCTTCAGGATTTCACTTACTTAAAGCTGTTTTTTTAAGTTTTTGTTTTGTTTTTTTTTACATATTTTACAGGGAATCACATGATCACTACTGTAGAACTACTTCCTTTTTTACTTCAAAATAAGAGTCTCAGACATAGCTGCGGTGTATCCAGTGACGTCACTCGTAAAACTAGCTAGTTTTTGTCAACACAGACTTCATGTTGAAAAGAAGTAGTCTTTTATATAAATATAGAAGATCTTCAGTTGAGATTTTTCTGAATCGCTACTGTGTAAACATCTTGTCCAACCAAAACGGAAAGGAAATATTAACCATTTATTGTTTTATAAAGGTTTTGTTGCATTGGACGCATAAGAAAGTCAAAATTTAAGTCTTAGCCCAAAATTTGAGCAAATTGAAGCAATATATGTTTTTAATTACTCATTGTGTCCAGCAGCCATAATATCAGTTTAAGGTGCTTGTGCGAAACACATTGATCTTAATGATCATTGTTTGGGTTCAGAAATGTACCTGTGATGTCGTGCTGTTTGAAAGAGTCGCTGTAGATCTGATGCTGATTGGGACAGTGCTTTTTCAGCCATTTGCAAACATCCTGCTGAGTCCACAGGGCCACTGGTTTGGACAGCTTCACGTATCCAGGCTGAACGAGAGGGAAACAAATTAAAAAATAAATCAGAAAGCATTCACTGATCGACCTTTTAAATCTAAATCTGTCATGGATCATTTCGAAAAAGTCTTAAACTACCCCTAACTTCATTATAAGTCTCACTAAAATCTGTGAACGGTGTTGAATAATTTTACTACTTGCTGAAGATCTTTAAAAGTACCGCACTTTCAAAAAATGTTTAAGCAAATGTTTTATTGTCTCAAACAAAATGTGTGAAGATTCTCCGTTTTGCAGGTTTTATGTTCAGGAAGTCGATTTGTTTAAATGTTAACACCATTGATTTCCTACTGAACTTGAGCAATGAGGCGACTGTCAGTTGTCCTTATGCAGCCGAGTAACCAGAGTAATTTATCCATGTGAAACCTTAAGTTTGTACACATGCAGCCAGCAATGCAAAAGAAGAAAGTTGAAAAATGTTAAACTTTTTTGCTGTCACTGAAACGTTCCCCCTTCGTTGTTGTTCATAGCTCTCTGTTTGTCAAGCCCATAACGTGCTGCTGTAAACTTAGTATAAGGGGAAATTTTTCTGCCATAATTCGAGAGCACACATTTTCATTTTGAAAGCAGGACTTCATGTCTTTTGTTCTCAAAACTTGTAATGCTTGTACTCCAAACTTCTGCTCTTTCAAATATTCACTGTGCTTTCTCAAACCTTTCTCCTCGCACTGAAAACCTCTCTGCTCACTTGCGAAACATTTTCTGCTCGTGCTCAGAGCAAAAAAGTACCATCGCCTGGCAACCTCTCAGCCAATAGAATGAAAGTGTTGCACTGGGTGCGTTTGTTTCCTTCTCGTGGGTGTGCCTGTGTGGCTACTATCGATTGTAGCAACCTCCACCTACACATAATGATATATAGAAAACCATTAACAGAAAACATATATATTTATAAACCGTTGAATGAATGGATGTTGTGACTAAGTTGTAACACGGTTGGTTCTGTGGATCCATTTTCTTTGGTTGGGTGAACAAACTCCTGCCTAAGAGTAGCGCACTGCTGACGGATGTTTAGTGCAACACCGAGCAGAACGCTGAGGTCGTTGTTTCTCACTGCATCCAGTGGGTGGCGCCCTAATTTTTAGGTGTATTCTGAGCTGACTGAGGTGCTGAATTAACCATTTCTTAATTTGCTTATGTTCTGTACTTTCTTCAGCTGCAGCTCACTGAGCTGTCTTGGCCAACACAAAAATGGCTCATAAAAGTCCTTGAATAACCAGAAATGTTCCTCACATTTCAGACGCCTCTCCAACCAAAATACTTCAACAGCAGGCAACGCCTTATGATCCCTCCTCAAAATGTCTGCAGTGCTTCTGATTCTGATTAAGAAGCTACTAAATTTGCAAACAGAGAAGTGATTAAAATTTCACATCTACAACCTGCTCTTCGGGCTGCTTTGTGCCGCGGTGTAGCAGTGGAAAGTCCTTGGTTTTCCCTTTTCGCTGCTTCCATCATCTCTGCCCCAAATTCAATCTCCTACAGTCCCTGTCAGATGGAACGGGTTTTTTCCCCACAGCTTTTCACCTGTTTCTTTTCTTCCACCACTACTCCCACTCGCTCTATATCTAGCTTCCTAGAGAGAAAGAAATTGGGGGAGAGGCGCACGCTGATTTGGGCATATGGTCGGTATCTCCGGGGTGTAGGTGAAATGATAGACAGCCAAAGCAAGCAGGCGAGAGTGCGGGCGTGTAGGCGAGGTCGCAACTCTCAACGCAAGTGTGCATGGATAGATGTTGAGTGTATATAGAAGGGACAGGGTGCTGTCACAGGAAGAAATCACATTAACCATTAAACACAACTCGGCTCTGTGCTAATTAACCCTGACTGGAAGCCCTGAGGCGACGGAGTAGAGAGGAAAGCAAGATGGAGAAGGAAGGAGATGAAGAGGGAGAGGGGAAGCTGACAGATGAGGCAGCGAAATAAAAAAATTAAAAAGAAGCCAAAGCTGTGGAGTAGACTCAGCAGATTGACACGAGAGGCTCTCATTTTCCATGAACTCATTTGTGAGTCAATGGCCATCTGTGTTTTACATTCTGCACTGATTTAGCCCATAGCTGTTCTCCTCGAGCCGCTACAAAAGGCTGCCTGGTGCCTTCCTGTTCACCAACCAGCAGAGAGAAACCACAACGGGCCATGGTAGATACAAAATTTTAAAAAGAGAAATTCATCTGTGCCGAAAAACTAACAATTTGAGATCAAAATGTTTTCTGGAAATAGCCAGAAAATTTTTTAATCCAATAATCAATGGATTAATCGAAAACTAAAATAACCATAAGTTGCAGCCCTGAACATAACATTTGAACATGTGTGGTGAGGACTAATGCTTTTGCATTAGCTGCTCTTTTTCTAACCTGATAAAATAATTTAGTTTGTGAAACTCTGATCTGAAAGCAACAAAGAGACGATCATTTTGTGATGACAATCATTTCCAGACTCGGTGCATTTTGGTTCCAACATTGTCAGACTGAGTTTATAACGATTTGCAATTTGCTTCGAGTAACTTCATGTCAAATAGATTAAAGTTTTTCTTAGCATTCCTGGAAAAGCTGAAATATTAAAACATTCTTGGATATTTTAACAGGAATTGAATAAAAGTCAGCACAGTTTATGTTTTGAAGCATCTTTGATCAAAGACAAAAACAAAACTAGCTTACAGTGTTGAGAAAAATTATTTCCTGTCTACAGACTTCCTTTGTTTACCATTTAAATGTGTAAGATTAAGTATTTTTTATAATCCAGCTACACTGGACAGTTTTTGGTCAGTTTAATCGGATTTTAAAAAAAATCAAGACTTTGACTAGGCCTTTTCAAAACTTTTATTTGGTTGTTTGAGTCCTTCAAAAGTGGACTTGCTGTTGCATAACCCAAGTGTCCTTGAGCTCAAGGACATTCTCCTTCAAGATTTTCTGCAGCATAGTAAATGGTTTTATTGATTACAGAAAGTTGTCCTGGTCCTGAAGCAACTTGCTGTTAAGTTTCTACACCTGATGTAACGAGAGTCACACTTTCAAAAAAGTGAAACTTTTGTTCACAGAACCTTTCCTAAAAGTCTTGGGGATCATGATGGTTTCTTTCCCATTTACGCCATTTTTGCCTTGTTTCTTTCTTATTGATGCTTTAGTTGTTATTCTGGGTTTTTGTTACTTCCTGGATGAGTCCTTGAGATCTTAGAGTAATTTTGGTTTGTCAGCCTTTCCTGGGAAGGTTCGCAACAGTTCCACCTTTTCTCCTTTCGCACATATTGCTGCGTTTCCACTGATCAAATAATCATGCAAATTGGAATTACGACAATAAATTTGATTAATGTAAGCACGGCAATTTTGAAAAACTTATGAAAAACCAGGATGTTTTTGTGCATCCTAGTTTTCTGTACCAACAATTTATTTCGCTAAACTACACAGGATACATTTTTTTGCATCAAACATGAAGCATGATCAACAACAGGATGTCGCTACTGGAGGAAAAGACAAAGACGTAGCACTAGGAAGTGATGATAGCACGGCATGTTTTAAATGCTTATTAGTGGAATCTCTAAAAACGTTTTGCACACATTTGTAATGGAAACGTAGCTACTGTTTCCTCTGATTCACTCTTGAATTTCATTCATGAGGGCATGATTTGTTTCTTTTTTAGATCTTTTGACCTATTTCCTGTTGTCAAATGTTCTTGATCCCCGAGTATAGAGGAATGCAGCTTTCCCAAAATGTATAAATCACAGTTTAATAATTAACTTACCAAGAGCAGAAAGACTGCTTTCTCATATACGACCATTTTATGTTGCTCTCTTTCAGACCGAAGAAATAAAAAAATAAAATTAAATAAAATTACATTTTGGTTTGGATTACTTTATATTCCTTTAATTTAGTTCCATCCATACTCTTGCTACTTTTTTGTCACTATTTGCAAATAATATGTCTTAATTCTCAAAGAGACATGCACACTGTAAATTTTTTAATTGACCAACTCAGTTGCACATTGCTCTGGACTGGAAGATTGTTTGTTTATTTATATTCTTCTATTCTATTAAATGCAAAGATAGTTTAAAAACTGCACTTTTGATTTTCTCTGGTTTTCATTTTGGCTTATATAAAAGTTTGATTAACAGTAACATTTAGAAGCAAAAAAAAACAGAATAATACGGTGGTAAATTTACAGCTCCAAACCAGCTTCATATTTTATACTTCACATTGTGTCCTTTTTATTGTTGTAAACGACCAATTAAAGTGTAAAACGCCCCAGAGTAAATGGAACAATAGAATACAGCTTCCAAATTTATCATGGAGAGAAATCAATACCTCTCTGATGGAAGTAAGAACTCACAGCAGACCTGAAACTAAAATCCACTGCTTAAAGCAAAGTTTGAAATAAAACCCCACAGTAAATCTATAATTTTATAAACTCTATAATCTGAAAACCTAAACTGCTGCAGAGATGTTCATTCCTGGTCTAAATTGATTTATTGTCTTTATTCAACAAGAAACTGCAGATTTACATTAAACCTCCACACCAGCAGGATTCACTGTCACATAGTGCCCCCTGGTGTCCGAACAGAACACTGCACCGTGAAGAGGAAGGCGCCTGCAATGACTGCAACCAAGATTTTTTTTTTTCTCAATTTTAATTACGTTATTTAATAACACCACTATATGTGTACACATGACACCTATGTGCTTTTTTCTAACAGGATTTTGACTTTCCAAACTCAAATTTTCTTGGTTTTTTTTCTAGAAGGTGTCTGAGTTTTTCCTAGTAAATTTTAAAATTTTCAAGCTCAGAAAGTTCTTGTAATTTCTAGATAATTTCTGAGATTAATCTAAACTTTTCAGAGTTTTAAGTCGGAAATTTACTCCTATTTTTTTCTCTCTGCCCCAATACTTTATCGTAGCATGGAACCTTATAATATTGTTTAAATAAATTTTCTATATTAATAATTAATCTAAAACCTTATTTATTCACCCCAGTAGTTTCTGTGTGTTTCTACTATATTTTTATATTCACTGAGATATACTTATTTTGTTAATTATTTGTCTTGCCTTCGAGAGTTGACATTTTTTAAATTTTGTTGTGTTTTCTTTCGTGCACAATGACAATAAAAGGAATTCTGATTCTATTTGTTTACACTGTCTTCTTCTCTCATCAGTCACCATTTGAACAGAGAAATTGGTTTCTGAATCGAGTTGTGACCCTAACAATCTGAATTGAATCGTTAGATACTGAAAGATTTGCATCTCTAGTCTCCAGCAAAGTTAGAGTTGAATTTCTTTAGCTGGTCTTGATTGGCACCAAGCGACCGGCTGCTGGAGGCTCAAAGCTCCAGGTTGTCTCTGCTGCTCGGCTAATTGCCAGCTCTGCTGTCCCTCGGCTCCCTTTTCAATCGGTCCGTCTCTCCCAGACCAGACCTGGCAGGAGATGAAACCCCCCCTCCCTCCTCTTAATTAATCTGCGAAACACACGGACAGAACAGGGCAGCGGCGGCGTGTGCGTCCCGGATGAATTACTGAGCTTTCATACGAAGCCTCCATTTGAAATTGGATTTTCAGGCTGCAGCCTGAACACAACGGGCGCGCAGGCGGCCCTTCAATGGCCCCCGACCTTCATATTTGGTGGGGTCCATAAAGCACAGCAGGGCGTGTTAAACCCAGACGAGATGAACTCACCTTGAGCTGCGTATTGATAGATGATTTGCTGTGGATGTTAGCTCCCCTCTGACTCCAACTGGTTTTTATACATCATGTTTAATCTGTGGTAAAAAGCTCCGACTCCATTATAAATCCAAGCGATGATTCATCAGCAACACGGATTCAGAAACGATGCGGTTGATGAGATTAACCGAAATATAGCTGCACTGGAATACCGACGTTATGAGGTGTTAAGATTTAATCAGAGTCAAATTAAAGATTTTTTTTTTTCTTTTTGTCGTTTGGTCTTACAAATACAGCAGCGATTTGGTTTGCTTGATTTCTGTTCAGATTAAACTGTTTCTTAAGGTGCTTGAAATTTATTTACAGTACTTGTATTTCTTGGGGATTTAATGTGACAGACCAACACAGTAAATAACTGCAAAACGGAGGAAAAATAATGCTGATTTTTTTAGAAAAAATGTAAGTTTTAGGATAAAAAAATTAAAAAAGCAACATTATAGTCATATTTAATTAATTAGTATATGTGTTTGGATGAGGCTCGCACCTTTAGAAAATAACTTAAATGACTATTAAATATATAATCTTCATTAAGACTATATTTTGTTTAATTTATGTGTGATTTAATAGTCCAATAATTAAAAAATATTTTCAACAAATATAATTCAAAAAGTATCAGAGTAGAAATAAAAGCTTGAAAAATTTACTCTGTATGTAATGAATTTAGATCATGTGTTTCATTTACTTTTCAACAATATTCAGATTTATTTAATGGGTCTGTACAGGATTTCTTTTTTTTTTTTTGCATAACTGCTGATGAAAACCTGACATCGCAATAACTTTAGGCAAAGTTTATTATATAACAGAATATATAAAATATATAAAAAAGTGCTTACCCCTGAAACAAACTAAATATTTGACATGCTCGAGTTTATTCCCACAAAAAAGAGCAGCTTGTGTTCCTATTTTAAATAACACGGGTCTGAAAAATCAGATTTGATGGATTTAATTTGAAATCACATGTTAAAGCTCAGCATCAGCTAAATGCAGCGTCGTTCTTTAACAGCAGCCTCAGATACTCTGGGCCGTTACGTCACTGTGACTTTAATTTAAGTTAACTTGCTGCAGCTCGGTTTGGCTCAGCTTCTGCATGTATTAATGAACGCTTTTAGGCTGCCTAATGGAAAACATTAACATTATTCATAATTTAAGCTTTAATGCACTTGATCTGTTGGAAACTCTCCAAAAGAGTGAGGATGTTAACTCTAATGGAGACACTTGACACTGAGATGGCAAGCTCTGTCGCTTCAATTATACATTATAGTGCAAAAGTTTTAAACCAGTGCTAATTTTTAACAGGCTACCCCCAGGCAGCCATTACTGAAGTCTTGATGAACAGCACTCCAGGCTTCCTGAAGGCATTCTGAGGTTTTTATTTTTACTTCATTAGTTTTCAAACTGGTTCATCTATAACAAATATCCACCCAGCAGTTTGGTAAGCACTTTTTCTGCCCAAAATGCTTCTTTTAGGTAGAAAAGAAGCATTATTCCACCCAGAAAACCACTGGTTGTCAAGACAACCAGCTGCTTGTTGTCTTGACAACCAGCAGAATGTCAAAACTTCTTGCAAAAACTTTAAAAACAAAACAATTTTTTACCCAAACAAAATGTATTAATCTGTTTAGCTTTTAAAGAAAATATTCCTGTGAGTTTTTAAATATATCATTATTTTAAGTGTACATATTAGTACATGTATATTCTTGATCCGATGAAAAAGGCACAAATGCTAACTGTTAGCAATGAATTGGATTCTCCATAAACTTTAGCACAAAGCTAGTAGTAACATCTATTGGTAACCTAGCATCACTTTACAGATGTTAATTGTTTCATGATGGCTGTAGTTACAGCTCATTAAATTAAAATGCAGTTTAAAAGTTAATTATTATAGTAACTATTTTGTTTTAAATTAAAGATGATATAATATAAAACTCTGTTTCTCAGAAAATCGTACTACTACATCAGAAAATGGGAAATAAAATGATACAGAAATTTTAGCCAACGAAAAACTTGACAAAATCCAGTGGATCAACAGAAAATCGTCACCAACTGGAAACAGTTTCGATACTAAGTCCATCCACTCTTCCTCCAGACCCTGAGGCCTTCATGTCCGAATAAAACGCAGATTTATTTTAATCTAAAAGTGAACGTCAGCTAAGTGTTTGAACCAGAGTTGTGTAAAATATCTATTGATCCAAACTCTTGAATGTGCTTTGCTTCTAAATCCATTTAAGTTATTCTTTTTGCAGCTGTTTATCCCTTCTATAAGAGTTTTTCCTTCCACTAATTTTTTTATCAATATCCTTATACACAGCTCTATTTTTTTTTTTTTTTTTTACTGGGCAATTGTCAATACAGAAGCCATAAAACTTCTGTTTTAGTCTTCTATAACTTTCTAATTGTCTGAATAATTTAATTTTTATGTTTTTATTGAGTGCCAACCATAATCAAAACTAATTATAAAAGCCTTGAACTCCATCACTGCATGTTTAAACTTCTTAACTGCTGAAATAAATTAACCATTATAAGATAATTGAATATCATGAGCTGCCTCTCTAAAATATTCAGCAAAGTCTTACACTGCATGTTCAATCTAAAACATGCTTGTTTGTACTTAGTAGCTACAGTTTTACGGTGTTTTCATATGAGAAGGAAGAGAAAAACAGTCTGAAGCTGCAAAGTTTCACCATCCATGTTGTTTATCAGTCAGCTAGACTCTGTAAGGACGTAGACAGAAAAAACAACTCTTCTTAAAGTTATATTACCAGTAAAGACATTAATTAATCCCTAAAGCTCTGCCTTCATAATTCAAATTACAACATGTCTACCAGTGCCGCTTTTCTAGGGGAATTTCTACCCAGATAATCTGGTTTTACTCCAGTACCAGCAGAGAAAGATAAACAACCACCTCAGAAAACTATTTTTGTTCTGCGCAAATACGTTCCTGAAAAGGAAACGCACCTTGTGTTTTAAACGAATCAGAGGCTCTGTCTGGTTTTTAAGTGGCTCATCCAGGATTTACACCGAGCCCTTTTCTCACTCTAAGTGCTTCCACTCACTCAGACTGACAGCTGATTACCAGATGTTTTACTCAGAGAAAGGAGAACATGAGCTTGTGTCTGTGCATTAGGAGCAGCCGCTCCTGCCTCCATCCCCGCATCACTCTATTTCTGGAGAGGAAGTAAAGGTTCACTCTGTGTTCTTGATAGCACATCTACAGACGTAGCAACAGCTGACAGACTGGCAAAACAGGCTTTTATTCTCCTTTCCTGGTCTATTCAGAGTCAGAGCTGTGATTTAAACAATTTCTTCAGATCCAGAGATCAATTGAAACTATTACTGAAGTTGTTTGAAAACAAACTAGGGACCAAGTTATCAAATTATGAGTTGATCTAAAGTTTATTTCTATGATCCATCAACTAACAATTAATTGACAGGCAGACATTTTTTGATCCACCTTGCATCAAGGAGGGTGTCTGTCGTTCCATAACATGAAGGGTTATTTTTTCTTAGTATACTCAATTTTAAGACTTATTTGTCATTTGAATTAAATACTGACTGAATAAACAGATAATTTTGGTTAAACGTAGACATATTTATAAAATATAAAACCAGGAGCCTCCTTGGTTGCTGTTAAGGGTTAAGAAATATTAGCTCTGTAATATTTCTGTAGATTACAGAAATACAGTCTGTAGTTGCTCTTAAATTATTGTTAAAACTTCGCTTCACAAAGCGCTTTAGCTCACTACAGCCCTCTAAAAATCAATATTGCTTATTAGGATCATGGCTTTTTTTCTGTCACGTTACAATGAATTTGCCTAAAATCGCTTTTCTGCTGCCACATCCTCGCCTTTGTAGCACATTAGTTATTTTTAAAATAAAAGGTTAACGCTGTTCCGCCATGAAGCTCGGCTGAATAAAGTGAAACTTAAAGAGCTTGCCGAATGTTTTTATTTCAAAACAAAACCGCATAAAGAGCATTTTGCATCTCAAACCGGACTCTCTTCGGACTATTTTTCCTTCTACTTGCGGTATTATCTCCGCCATCTTTGTTTCCATATCAACGGCTCCGCTTGAGGACGACCAGCGGCGCCCACTGCTGGATGGCGGCCAAACTACAACACTAACAGAAGCTCTAACGGACGTTACCAGCTAATCGATTCATTTGAACTAATTTGAATCTAATACATTAGTTAATTGTAAGTCAACTAATTGTTTGAATCCGTAAAACAGACAAGGAACACAAATGTCTTACCCGGGTCAGCTCGGACTCTGAGACGGAGCGGTGCGGCGGGGAGCGGCGGTGGTACGAAGGCCGGCGGAGGTCCGGGTAACTCGGGCTGTCGTCGTCCAGCAGGACGGCCTCGGCGTCCACCAACTCCTCGTCCTCCTCCAGCTGAGAAGTCATGTCCTCGGGACGCAGCTGGTGGTCGATGCCATTTTGGCTCAAGTTGCAGTGAACAGCTGGACGGATTGGAAAATGAAGGGAAAAAATAAACCAAGAGGGAAAAAAGTCGACATTTTCTCCTGAAGACAAAAAGTTTAGCCTAAGCTGTATGTAATCTGGTTAATATGTAACAATGTGAGAGGATGACCATGACAGAAAAGTTTGTAAAAATTAAAAAATGAAGAGTAAAAGCACCGAGTAATGACAGTTTTCAAATTATTTCACGTTGAAGCAGCCGGATGTCCACTAGATGGCAGCAGATGGTGAGAAATATTAATCCACATCATGGCCCAATTTCAATTAGCCTGTCACAATAACCAATTAAATGCATTATAAATGAAATTGAAGTCAATAATTTCCATTCTGATCAATAGTTTTAAGGGCATTTGTGTTTACAGAGACAACATTATCCATTTTATTTATGGTTTCTGTTGTGTGTGGTTTTATTTTCTGCTTTATTTACCATTTCTGATTGTTTTGTTTTGGATATTTAAAATATCTTCCAGTTCCATTGTTGAGTCTTTTCTTTTCTACAATTAAAATTTATTGATGTTTGCGAGAACAAACTTGAATTATTATGCCATTATCAATATATTACTTGAAAATTGTGTGAAAAAACAAACAAACAAAAAAACAACAACTATGTTTTAACACAATAATTACCGAGACAATCTGACAATCGGTTATCGCGAAAGTAATTTTTTGGCAGAGATAATTCAGATCATTTTCGGGAATGAAAAGTGGTAAACTCATGGAATATTTAAAACTCAGATTACAAATTACAAAGCAAAAAATAAAACTAAGAAAAGTTTTGAAATAGAACTGAACATTTTAAAACTATTCAAGGATGAAGGTCAAAAATACAGAAAAAAATTTAAGAATATTTTTCTCTATATTATGAGCAGTCATCATCTTACATGTTGTTGATTTTCATTTGAGCGACCTCAGTTTGGTGAAACATTAAAAAGCGTAAAAAGCAAAATATTTCTTTAAAAAACACTTAAATCTTATTAAAATGCTGAGGAATGTTCCAGAGTGTGTGCTGAACTTGGCCAAATACTACTTTTTTATCTTTATTACAAAGAACCGGATACGTTTTCTAAAAGGTTGCAGTGATACGAATGCATTTGGGTGCTTTTAGTATTGTATAAATATCTGTACCATGACTAGGCCTGTCGCAATAAGCAATAATTAACTGCACGATAAATTAAAACTCAATTTCCGTTTGCATGATTTGTCATTTAATTCTTTTCCTAACAAAAACTGAATGATAAAAGTCTTCAGTATGATGCTTTGGCCTTTTGTTGAAGGACAATTTTGTTTACAGAAACTTCATAATTCACTTCATTAGTTGTTCCTGTTTTGTTTATTTTGGATATTTAAAATGTTTTCTAGTTCTTGTGTTAAATGTTCACTAGAATTCATTGCTCTTTAATGTGTTCTTGCGTTATTATGCCATTATATTACTTGAAAAGGGTCTCAAAACAAGTTGTTTTTTTATCTCAAATACTCATTATTGTCCAACAAAATTTGTTATTGTAGCAACCACACTACAGTAAAAGAATGGTTGTTTACACCACCTAACATGATAAAACAAATGATTCATTGCTTGATAAAGAACAAGAAGAATATCTGGAGATCGTTTGAATCATGTTTTTTGTAAACTTCCATTATTTTGCCGGTTTCACTTTGGAGTATTTATTTTTAGTCCTGGGTCTCTATGAAGTGTGAGGCCAAAACACTATTTTAGTTTCATCAGGCGGCGAGGCGGACGCAGAACCGACAGCCAGCAGTGTGACTTGTTACGTCTGACTCAGACTATTTGTCATCATCCAACCTGCCCGCTTGTTCTGAAAGCGCTGGCAGGTTATTTATGAGAAAGCAGGAGGCGAAAAAAAATAATCCTTTTCATCACACCTGAAGGCTGCTTCAGTTTCTGCTGCATCTGCGGGTCAAAGGTCAGAGGAGCTGATGCACATTCTGCTTCACTTAACAAGCCAAGAAGAGTGTGTGCATGAAATTAGAAATAATATTGAATTTATTCAGTGAATCATAAGATTTATACCAGATATAAACAGCAAAATGTTCCTAAATGCATGGTTATAAAGCTGATAATATTTCAGCTCTGCGTTGGTCAAACACGAAGCAGTGAGCCCAAGAAAACAAATATTTTGAGAGGGATTTCAGTCTGCTGCAGCAAGACTGACACAATTTAGATCAAACTACAGCAGGGGTAGTTTGTACGAGGAGCTGGAGAGTCAGATCCACTCTGGGTGGTCCGCTCTGCTCCCCCAAGCACAAACACAAGACACTGAAATCTGCTGAATCACTTCTCCTTTTTAATTAAAAATATCAGCAGTTCTGCCAGTGGGCAGTTTCTGGATGAACATGAGAGCTGGGCCTGTCGCCATGATGACAAATTACCCCAGAAGTTATTCTGATAAATGATAATATTGTTATTTTGAGACCATTTTTAAGTAATATATTAGTAATGGCAAAATAATGTAGGAACACATTCTCAAAGATAATCTTAAAATTCTAATGAACTTTTAAACATCCAAAATAAACAAAACATCAAATAAATTTAATTATTTACCATCTGTAATCAAAAATGTGCTTCAAAACAAGGCTAATTGAGACAAAAGGTCCAGACTGAAGACTTTTATGATTTTGGTAGAGAGACAAAGCAATTAATCATGCAAATGGAAATTATTGAGTTCGTTTTAATTAATCATGCGATTAAACGATTTATTACTTTTTGCGACAAACCTAATTAGAGGTCTAGAAAGAGAAATGACGGAAATTCAAACATAAAATTTAAACATATAACTTTTGGTAAAGCATTTCTGTACATCTTAAACTAAGTCAAGTAGACATGCTGAAAAATATATTTTACATATCCTCAATAACAATGTTAGTTATTGGTGTATTTAAATGTGCTGTACTGGTGCGGAGTTATCAAATAAATCTGTATTTTAGTACATTTATGTCTCTTTTTAAAAACAAAAATAAGAGTTGGTTCAGCGCTGATTTTCTGTATCGGATAGATTTCAGCCAATACTAAAACTCAGATATCTGTATCGGTATCGGAAGTGGCGCATCGCTAATTTTTTATGTTATTTTTGTATAAAACAGCAAAAATTTGACTTTTTCCACCTTAAGACTCAAAAGGTAAAAGAAGCTTTAGATTTTCCAGTGTTGCACCGTCTTCTCCACCAGCACCACCCTATAAAATTACGTTTTACTCTTAACGTTTATGAAACAGCAAGTTTCTAATTATGCAGAAATCATCACTAAACAAATTTCAATACCGTTTATCATGATGTCATTTATTCTGTTTTTGTTGCCAACAAATAAAAACGGAAATAGACGCTCTGCAGAACCTCCATGAGACGGCCGAGTCTCAAACAAACCCGACTTGAGATGCTTGGCACGAAGAGCCGCTTCCTCTCATTGGCTCCTTGCTCCCTCTCTCCTCCATCCCTCCTCCTTTCTCCCCCCCGACTCAATTCATGACTGGTGTGCAACCTCGCTGTGGAGGAGAGATGAATTATACATCCTCTGCTAAGAGGGTCTGAACAATGCGATGGGCCGACCACAGAGACAGAAGGATGACGAGATGATAAGAGGGGAAGCTGGGGAGAGAGAGGAAGGACATCTGTGCCGCTATTTTCATCGTTTTAGGCAAAAAGAAAAAGAAAAGAAGGGTGGGAAGCTGGAGGAGGAGAGGATGGAGAAACGTCTTTGTTAAACAGCAACAGTTGCTATTAATAGCACGATTACATTCTTCCCTCTGTTCTCGCTGATGCGCTGTGAACGCATCACGTCTGCCTTCATTCTTCCACCTTTTCTTCTAATCAATGAAACTTAGAGAAACGGGAAAAATGTCAGAATCCAGAACGAAATTAAAAGAGCTGAATCGTTCTTTCATTGCTGTGTCTACAAGCAACTGGGATCAAATCAGAAAAGTTAACACCAACAATAACTCCAGTTTATGTGGAGTAAATTATCAGAATACATTAAATCTTACATTTTCAGGCAACAAAATATAAGTTTGAATGTTTAATATGTGGCATCTCTGCTATTTTTATAAAAGAAAATATTAGATTTCATAAAAAGAAATTTGTTGAAATCTGCACAAACTGGTGAAATGTCATTAAGTTTGATTGATGTTAATTATCTCTTAAATCCTTAAACATCCCGTAATTATGTCTTTATTCGGTTTTATTTATTGATTACTTGTTTCATTTGTACAGGAAGAGGGAACATCTCTGCAGACCCCACATATACTGGACATGAACCGCTAAGACTTAAATTCAGATTGGTGAACTATATATAAAAAATAATAAAAACTGTTTCCACAAAGTCTCCAGTTTTCCTCCTCAGGCTGTCTTTCTGATAAACACAACAAACTCCTAAAGGTCAGAATAATTAATTATTCTATTATGAAACAAAATGAGCATTTTTCACTACTTTAGCCTGCCTTTTAAACAATATTGAGTATTAATGTAAAATAATGCTAAAATATAAGTGTTTGAGCAAAGATTTAATCATAATTAGCTCAAAATAATTTAAATATAACAACTGAAGCCCATAAAGTAATAACAGAACATAAACCTTTTTTTTTTCTTTTTACAGTTTGGAGCAATTTGGTAATAAAAAAAAGTTTTATTCAATGTCTCATGTGACTCTTAATTCAGTTCAATTAATCAATTACTTTTAAAAATATCTGACTACAATATAACTTATTTTTATGAGCTTATAACTGCTTAAATTATTGGATATTATTATTAATTATGGGCAAGTCCTTAAAAAATGACTCCTAGAAAGAACAAAACTATCACTATTGGCAGATATCTAAATTATTGGCTGTTAAATCGAAAGGCTTTTTGTTACACATTCTTATGAAATTTTTACAAAATAAAACCCATTAACAAGCATTTTAATCATTAATTTTAACCCCGTTTCAAAGTAAAACCAAGCAGCTGAATAGTTTTTCGGGACCAGCAGTGAAGATGAGCAGCCGAGTGTTTCCGTCTTATCGAGCAACCTGGAGCCTAATCCCATTATTACCTCCACAATTACAGAGTTCTCCGACGCGTGACTGAATACTGATTAAAAACATTCCCACTGCAATAAAAAGTCGAATGAAAGCAGGTGTTAGAGTGGGTTTTATTCAGTTAATGTGGCGAAGAGTCCGGCTCAGAGAAAAGAAATCAATGAGCTGATGATGAGGAGGAGGATGATAGGATGAAGTTCAGCTTTTTTACCCATAAAGATGTTTTTAAGCAAAGTCTAAATAAAAGAATTATAAGCATTTTATTATAACTAGTACATGTTTTATGCTGCATTCTAATATATATTATCTATATAGATATATATATATATATATAGATATATATATATATATATATATATATATAAATAATGGGATTAGGCTCCATTAACTTTGACTTAATGGAAATGGAGAAAATGGACAGACGGATTGAACTGATTGAACTGATTGGACAGATGGATGGACAGATTGAACTGATTGACCAGACATGGTATTTCCAAAATGAACGGCAATTAAATCCAGAAACATTTTTTCTCTTATTTTTCCAAACTCCACAAATATTCATTTCCTGTTAAATTTCAGTTATAATTCTGTAATAAAAACAGAAATCTTAGTAAATATTCCTGAATTTTAGGACGGAGTCAGAACGTCACACACAGTCAACTTTCCCTGTGAACTCTGGCTGCCTTAACGGGTCCAAACCCAGATAAAAGGAGAAAACAGAACCAGGGCAATGGGAGATTTCAGCCTCCATTCCTTCCAGCATTACACAGCAGGAACTGGTTCAAAGCGAAACCATAAGATCCTTAATCAAAAGTGAAGTCAGGTTCAAAGTGCTCTCTCTCTCTCTAACCAGAATAAACTCTCAGGGAACCAAAATGAGTTCTGACTCTGAAGAAAAGCCAAGAAGAGAGGAAACTAAAGAGAGCAACTGTGCGTGTTAGAGACTCTCTGGGATTTAAGGAGATGGACGAGCAGCGACTCTGACAGCTGAGTCATCTGCACAGCTGCACGTCTTCCAAAATATTCAGCCCGGATTTGGAAACCGGCTTCCGTCTCGCAGCTGGGCGGAGAAAAAAAGAGAAACAGTGAGCTAATCAGCCGCGGTGCGAACGTGTTGATTGAACCGCCGAGTTTCCTCCATCTGTTTTCCGTCTCCACGTCTTAAAACAAACACAAATCTGCACACACCCGCAGAGATGGGATCTGATTATTCACAACTTCACCCCACAAAATATATGCAGCGCTAATTCTCCCCCAGTTTGATCTGAGGATGTTGGCAAACTCAGCAGATGAGCAGAAGATCAGAACTCGCTTACAGAAAATAAAAAGTTTTAAAGATTTTTCAGAAGAAACGTGGCCTTCAGAGTGCATGATGGAGTATTAGGGACACACTAAGAAAAAAAAATAACATTACAGGAATAAACTTGTCAGAGAATAAAGAGGGAGGGAGAGAGAGAGAGAGAAAGAAAGAAAAAAAGAAAAACAGGAATAGTTTCTGAGCAACATGACAAAAAAAGCATCAATCAGTGTCTAAACTAAGTTTCCAGAGCTGCTCTAATAACTTTGGCTAAAAAATAAAATGAGCCAGTTAATGTTTTTGAAAATGAATGCAAGTTTTAACACTTTTTAATTTTTTTCCCTGCAATATTTGCATTGAATTTCCTCAAAGTACCAGATTTGTTTAGATCTGTTTTTCTTGTCATTAAGTTGGAATCTCTGCTTTTTATTTTACATCACTTCCCATCCCACAGGGGGAAAAAACAATCTATTCTCTCTCTGCAAAATATTGTCTTTACCAAGCTACTACAAATTTACAAAAGTAGATATTTGTCTAAATGTATTAGATGTCTTTTTTCAAAAAGTTGTAACATTTACACCTCAAACGACTTTGTTTTTGTTTGAATTGAGAGAAAAATTGTTCTTCAGGTTATAAAGATTGCAGATCCATGATTTTTCTCTTTCAGACAAAAGCTCATCGTTCTGTAACTCAACCCAGAGTTCCTGGAAAAGCTTTAATGCTGAAGAAAGTAGGACAGTTTTCTCTTTTTCCATCGCTGCCGTTAAAGGCTTTTTGTGCAACATTAAAATTCATGATCCGCCTCTGCAATTTGGAGGTGGAGTGCTCTCATGTGACTCTCATTCAGTGGGTCACCACTCATATAGTCATCGAATAAAACAGAGTTCAGCTTCAACACTTGTGTCCAATTAGTTACTTAAATCAGAGGATCAAACTGCTTTATGCAAATGATTAGTTTGATTTACAAAGTGGGAGCAACAAAGCATAAATATTAAACTGAGCTGCATAAACTGAGTCTGAATCAAATCTTTGATATGAATGTAACGGCGGTAGAGCATCAATTCAGGTCTAAATTTGTAGCATCTGAGTTGGAAGGAAAATTTCTAAATAGAAAATATAAATTTTGCTGAAAATTCCATCAAAATGGCACAAAAAAAATACATGTAAGAAATGTGGTTTGTGAACTTAGTTGGTTTTAGGGAACCAGTTCCACTGAAATTACCCTGAGCCTTTGTGGCAACAGTTTGTTTCAGACTATCCCTCCCTCAGCTCCTTCAGACTAGCCAGCAGCAATTAGCAAACACCTGGTGGAACTGCACATCTGCTGAGCTCATTATAGGAGCTGCTTCTCAGTGCAACTCCAGTAAAAACTTTGTTAAAGGGTTAATAGAAGAGCCATGTTGTAATGACTTCCTGAAGGTGGAGTTTCAGAAAGAGCTGGAATTTTTAAAGAGACAGAGGCCCAATTTGAAGGCGTTAAATTAGGAAGTAAAATTTATTTGATTGTTTTTAGCATCTGAAGTTATAATAGTTCATGCTATAAAATGGCACATTGTGGCTGGAAAACTCATAACAAGAACTCAAATGTGTTGGTAAAACTAGCAGAAACCATAAAACCTTTTAAGACCTCTTTAAGAGCTTTAAAAATAAAATTTAAGAGCTCTATCACAACTGAAATGTACAAAATAAAATCACACGTTTTATATGTAGTGTTAAACCTTTTAGCACAGGATGAACGCAGCATCGCATCAGAAAGGAACAAATGGAAAAAACAAACGTCCAGCCAACAGGCATGACTTTAGCCATGATGGACGCAAAAAAGCTAGGTAGTCGATAATATTAGCAGCTAGCTAGCGGTAGCCGCAACCACCTCCAGTCACAGAATGCAATGATTATATCTGGGGTGACTCAAACGTCTGCCTGACAGAAAATTCCTGCAAGAAAAAAACCTACATAATGTCACCCTCCTAAAATAATGAATTTTTATTTATTTTTTGCCAAATTACTTTTGGACTTGGGTCATTATTTTAGGAAGGCGACTATAGACGAGATTAAATACCCGTCACGTGATAAAACTTAAGACTTGTGATTGACGTATTTAAGTTTTATTTACATTTTAGTGAATTTAAGACATTTTAAGGCCTTACTTTTAGATACATAAATTAAGTCTTTTTAAAGACACCTTGTCAAAGGAAAACTACAGCAATGCCTATAAATGGACTGACTGAGGATGTTTAATTTTCAAACTAAAGCCAAGAATCGGGTTATGACATCCATTCTATCAAAAGTTAACTGCGCTCAAACTTTTTCACGCTGCGGCGTTTGTAACTCCGGGACTCGATCAGCTTTGATTGGTTGGTTCTGTGTCAAGCAGTCGCAGATGTTCTTCGCTTTCAATCTCTGAAGAGCGGAGACTGAGAGAGGATAAGGAATAAAAAGGGCGTGGGGAGCACAAAAAAAAATAAGACGACGTTAAATGAAAAGAAAAAAGTTGAATATGAAGATAGAAAGGCTGGAAAATGTCTGACTGAGGAAGAGTTGGTAGGAAAAGTGAAGCAATGACCCAGTTTAAAGTGAAAAGGTAGAAAGCTGTTGTTCTTTTGGCTTGCAGTGAAGCGTGTATCTGCAGCATAAAGCTTTAGTGCTTCAAAGGGAAACAGTCAAAGGATTACAAAAATAGATTCTCTTAATTTAGACCTGAGTAAAAGCTATTATTATTTTATAAAGTAGACAAAGATCCTCCATTTGAGCAGCAGGAAAGTTACAAATCCAGGCAAAGATGGAAGTTTCTGATTTCACTGTTTTCATTTTCTGCTGCTTCAAACTTTAGAAGCTCAACGTATCTGCAGCTAAATCCCAGATAAATTTCTGTAGCATGAACCAGGATGGAAAAAACATGTTCAAACACTCTGATCTGACACAGCATCTGGATCCAGATGAATGAGAGATGAAGTCCAATCTCTTTAGTTTACAGAAGTTTAAAGATATAAAATGGAAAAATAAGAAACAGAAAAGATACAATTTGAAATAAATTGCCATGTTTCATGAAACATGATCAGTTATTCTGTGTTTATTTTAAAAAAATGCAGCTTGGTGCAAAATTAATAAACTTACAGCTTTGTACACTTAAAGAAATATAACTTGGAAACATGACATTTTTATGTCAGTATGTTAAAGCGGTAAAACAAATTACTGAGCGCTTCTTTCTTAAAGAGGTTTTATTTTTGTGGTTTCGGAAAGACCATCATTCCGCCCCATAGCACTTCCCCGCTGTCCGACCGTGACATCTGCCGCGCTCCTCCTGAGCATCAAGCATGTGGTTCATTGGACTCATGGAGCTGTCCTGGCGGGGGACACACCGATCCCGCTTGCGCTTTCACCCCTTGATTCCTCGCTGTCTGACCGTGACATCTGCCATGCTCCTCCTGAGTGTTGCGCCAAGACCGTGGGAGGTTAAACCCACATCCAGTCCAGATCATTTACGTTTTTGCAGCTGTCTTTTTAACGAAGCAAACAGGAAGCCACGCTGCTTCCTGTTTGCTTTGCCTTGATGCCGGTTACGTCATCAACAATCATTATCGCAGTTAGCCGGTAGACTACAGCTCTCTATCGTAGGCCAAATTTCTATCGGTCCAATCGTATATATCGCTCATTCCTACTTCACTCCTTACATTTTTAGTTGTCACACTAAAACAGAAAATGAATGAACATTTTTGCATCACCGCTTTGTTAATGGGTCTAAAGTGTCCATCCATTTCTCCCGGAGCAGATGTCAGATGAATCGAAGTCCCAGCCGTGCCAAAAGCGGCCATCTTCACCTGACACCGGCTCCATCCATCTGTGCCCGATGTGTAATCAGTGGCACACAAACTGTGTCATATCTGCAGCTTCAATCAGTCAGCAGAACGGGAGGCAGCGAGCTGCTTGGTCATCAGGGAGCAGAGCTGACGCACCGCCAACTTTCTGATCTTGGCACAACAGGGAGCCAAATATTCAGGGGGAAAAAACAAAAAAACACAGCAAAAGTCCTCAATTGAGAGAGTAGAGGGGGTGTGTTTTACAGGGGTGAAATAAAAAACGACTGACTAGAACATTCAGCAAAAATCTGGCCTCTCCCACGGGTTTCATTTCCCTGCTCCTCATATATTACACAAAAGGTCAATAAAGCTATAGGACGCAGTAGATTCTGTTCTGCCCTCTCCAGACAAGGACCCACGCTGTCAGCTATTTTCATATTGCATTAAAATGCGATACAAGGGTCAGATGTTGCAGTACAAAGTGAAAATTAAACCCTTCAACACTTTGGGACGTTTAACACCGACTCATATTGAAGCATTTTTGGTGCAAAAGTACATGACTTATCAAAGTTAGTGACTTACTGCGTGAGCAAACTTATGTGTGATTTTAATTAATGGAAACACCACAATTGTGAAATTGTGTTTGTTCAATAAAATTAATAGAAACACGGCAATTTAAAAAAGAAAAACACTTTTTCATTAAAACATTTTTTGCTAACATGAGGTGGTTTTTCCGACTATCAAAATTGATGCAAAACTGCAATGGACGCACTTTTATTGCCTCAAACGAGTCACATGATCAACAACCAGATGTTACTACTGGCAGAAATAACAAAGAAGATGACAGGAAGTGTTAGGAGGATGATGGCGCAGCAAGTTTTGTAATAACTTATTGCATAAACATATTGTGATTTTAATTGCGTTTCTTACTTAATGGAAACACCACAATTGAGAAATTGTGTTATTTTTTTCAGCACTAGCAGAATATCAAAGTTTTGTGCACATTTAAAATGGAAACCCAGCTAGAGACAATGAAACCATTTAGCATTTTGAAACGTTTAATACCAACTTATATGCAGGTAATTTTGGCGCAAATATATGAGAAGTTGAAGTCGGAGTAGAAAATCCTCTAGTGGAGAAAAATTTGACTGGATTTGTTAGTTTTTTACTGACTTGTCCTGTCATGAACTTTAATATGCAGCTCTTGGTTTTCTTTAGTCTTGCAGGTTCATTTGCTAAAAAGGTTGGCAACCATTTTAAATGTTTCCTAAGTTATTGTTCTCCAAGTTATTTTGTAACTTGTAGGAAGGAATTCATGAAGATTAAACAAAACTTTAATTTTGTTTAATTTTGAACCAAAGTGTCCAAAGACGCCATCGCTGCGACACCTGAAGCTTGGCTCTAAGTGGGTCGTCAATAGGCCTCTCATGATTAACTAATTTGATTGACGATAAATTGTCCCAATAGTTATTGTGCTAAACGATAATATTGTTGCTTTGAGACAATTTTCAAATAATGCTAATGGGATAAAATGCAAAAAACACATTCTCAAACACCAATAAGTTTTAATTTCTAATAGACATTTAAAAACTCAACCAAAAGGACAACAAAAAAAGAGTCTCTGTAAACCAAATTGCCTTTTAAATTTAGTTGAGACAAATGAATCAGACTGAAGCCTTTTGTTGTCCAGTTTTTGGTAAAGACTGGATGAAAAGCAATCATGCAAATGGAAATTATCAATCTCGTTTTAACTTATTTTGTGATTAATTGATAAATTGCTCCAAGAGTTATTGCAATAAATGATAATATTGTTGTTTTGAGACCATTTTCAAGTAATGTACTGGTAATGGCATAATAATGCAAGGACATATTCTCAAAGAAAGTCTTAATTTCCAATGAGCATTTTACATTGGAACTGGATGACATTTTAAATACCCAGAGAAAATAAACAAATCAACCAAAACGACAGCAAAAAAGGAGATAATTGACACCAGACTGAAGCTTTCTGTCCAGTTTTTGGTAGAAAGAGAAACAACACAAGAAAAGCAATCATGCAAATAGAAATTATCCAGCTTGTTTTAATTTACAATCTGATTAATTGATTTATTGCTTGCTCCACCAGGCTTATTCATCAACAGGACAAAGATCCAAAAGCACTGCAGCGAATGCTCTGGTTAAAATCCAGACTTCATTTAAATGTTGTGGTCAGACATAAACAAAGCATTGCACAAATAAATCTCAATGAACTGATGAAAGCACACACAAAAAATAACAACTTCAAGCTATCGCTGCTATTTCTGATGACTCTCAAAAATGAACCAGCATAGAGAGGATCCTCAGCAGCTCTGAGTCGACCTTGTTGCGTTTTCCTTCTCCTGGATTTCTTCCAAGTGAGCAAACAGTCTGAGAAAGTGACGCAAGCTGAGGCAGCAGAAGCCCTCCGGCCAGAGACAGATCCAGTTTAATGGTAATGACTGAACCTCTCTCAGATGAATATAAAAAAGAAAAAAAGGAAAGTCTTACTCCTGCATATCCGCTACAAGATGGACAGATATTTGCACAATATTTTCTTTCTGAAAAGCAGGCAGCAGCAGCTACAGTGCAGAATTTGAAAGATGGCTGTAGGTTCCCCTGAAGGAGAATGATTACACAACGCCTCCCTCCGATGACACGTTCCTCATCTTAATCCCATTTCCCTTGAATTGGATTGGAATGACGACCTGCTGTCAGTGCGGCTCTGGATTAATCCCAGCCAGGTGTAATCCTTCATCGGTGGTTCAAACAAACATGTTTATTCTACTAAATCTGTCGCTGCGCCTCCATCATGGAGACTGATATGCATTTTCTGAACGGCTGAACGGGCCAGGACGTCTCAGGGAGGCGAGGCTGACAAATTGAAGGGAACAACTTCAGCCACGGGGGTAAACACTGCTGACTGGAAATGACGTCCAGATCCGACTCTGATCACGGCGAAGGCACATGTGTCTTCACCACGGTTAGATATTACTCACGCCACACATCTTTCTTACTCAAAAAGACAATAAACTATGATTAATTTACCACAAGGGTTGAATAAATCAGAAATATATCCGAGGAGGGATGTGAGATCCCAAAAAACTGATCTATAAACACAATACACTGCAAAATATTTTTTAGATTCTAGATCAAATATCTTAGTACACTTGAAATAAGACAAAACTGATTTAAAAGTAACTTTTCATGAAGATATAGCAACTTGTTTTAAGTAAATAATTACTTAATTTTGATGAAAAACTTCTACTTCCACTGGCTGATTAATAAACTTATAACAAAACATTTTTCCTATTTTGTAAGTGAAATAATCTGCCAGCTTAACTACAAGTTGTTGTTTTTTTAATCAAAATTTTATCAAAATTAAGGAACCATTTCCTTAAAATAAGTTCCTATATCTTGCTGAAAAGTTACTTGTATATCAGTTTTGTCTTATTTCAAGTGGGCTAAGATATTTGCAGTAGAAACTAAACAAAAAATACTTGGTGAAATGTTGAGTTTTGTCAGTGTCAGGTTTATACTGAGGACTGTTTAGTGACTTGTTAAAGGAACTGGATCATTTTCATTTTGTTTAAAAGTTTAGAGGTATCACAAAATATGCACCACACTTTTCAGATTATAGTTGCTAGAAACTTTAAGAGGGGAAAAAATTAACTTTCAAATCTTCTTCAGTCATAATAACAAAAACTGAAGTTTGTGAGGAAATATACAAGTTGTATGAAAGCTTATGAAAGAATAAAAACTCATATTTTAACAAACGTTTCATTCAACTTTACTTTGATAAGAATCTAAACGTCATTTTTAATAGTTGAAGATCAGACAAGATATAAGTGAAAATGACAAAAAACAGCAAGAAGTCACCAAAAACAAATAAAAATCATGAGATTAAGTTTGCATCAAAGAGGTCCAATTAGCATTATTTTCTGAAATAAATTCATTAAACTGGATCGTCTTTCTTCCCGTCCTCCTTTAACCCCTTGTGTAACTTCTTTACATAAACTCAAAGCAGAAAACCGCTTATTTTTTCCACTATTGTCACAGAAAAACGCATCAGATCCGGCTCAGCTCAGCGTCAGTCTGGCACGGCTAAATTTAACTTTGGTCACTAGGTTACGACTTTGTCAGCTATTTTGGGAAAGCTCTTCCATCTGCGCAGAAACTTAAGGTTGAATTATTTAACACAATCTGTTCAGATGAATCAAAAATAAAATGATGCATAGAAGAAACTGATCTACAGGTACAACAGATACTCCAGTTAGCGATTTTTTAATTGCTAAATTAGCTGATTAATCACGATTAATCGTTTTAGCTTTGAAGCAAAATATAAGCAAATTCCAGTTGGGTCATAATGTGATTACTCTGTAGCGCAGCAGCAGCAGATATGATCAACTTTCACATCATTTCTGACTCTGATTAAACCTCCGGAGTGAAATTCAAACAATCTGCTGACTGGCTGTAAAGCAGAGAAAAGCAATGCACACATTTTCCAGCCTTCATTGCCAGGATTTGCTGAAGACGGCAAACGCCGGTGAAAGTGTCTTCCAAAGTAAAGCCACACAGGGAGCAGGTCTTCCTAGACCTCTGCTTTCTCTCACAGGTTTTTGTCATCTTAGGTTCTAAATGATTTAGGAGACGACCCATATTCTGCTTTGCACAGGTTATTAGTGCAGCACAGATGGAAAACTGTGATGCAGGAGAGCGGTGCGCCTCTTTTTTCTCCTCAAAACATCACTTCTTAAAATAGTGATGTTCTTGTTCCGCTTTGTTCCACCCAGAGGATATTGTTCTTCTGTCAGGAAGAAAGAAAGAGCAAATCTAAGCACAAAGCACAAGTGTTATGTCTACTGTGCTCTGTGAAACAGCAGGTTAAATATAAATACAACTAACCTGCAGGTTTCTATAAAGGGGAGGGAGAAACGCAAATACCTCAAGAAGATCCAATAGAAATTGAACTATTAATACTTTACTACTAAAATGTTGTTAAAATCCTGGATTTCACTCTAAAAAAACTAAATATACAGACCATACCTCTATAGTTTACAAAAGTTTTCAGTCAAATGCTTTGGTCTCAAATAGCCAAATTTGTTCACAGAGACTTAATAATTCATTTTTCTGTTGGTTTGTTTATTTATTCTGGATATTTAAAATATCTTCCAGTTCCAATGTTAAATGTTCATTAGAAATTAAATCTTATTAATAATTTTGAGGATGTATTTGCATTATTATCCAATAATAAAAACAACATTATAATTTATCCAAGTAACTTCTGGGACAATTTCTTTTCTTGATAGGCCTATTTCCAATTAGTCTGGATGAAATTTATTAATAAATGCCATCCACACATGATCAATATCAATAAATGATACGCCTGATAGAATATTCAATATATCCAGAGCCGCACTGCATTCTGGGAGATGCAGGCAGAAAGGAAAGGCTTTAGCCGCTCAACCTTTAACGGCTAACTAAGCAAAGTTGGTGGAATCAACTGACTCACTCCCTGGTTACCTAGCAACTCCCTTACTCTTTGGTTACCTAGCAACAACCTGTAGAGTAACTTGCACTGCAGCTGTTTAAGGTTTCTCCACTGCACCTCATAACTGCTTAATATTTTAAACAAAACTCAAATTATTTATAGATATTGACAATTATTGATATCCACTGATATGAAACGCTTTTATTGTGATATATTTTTCAGCCATATCGTCCAGCCCTAATATAACTTTTCAATAGGATTTAAGAACAGACTTTGACTAAGCCACTCCAAAATCTTTTTTTTTCTTTTTTTGCCAGATTACTACTCCACCATTTCCATATTTGACTGCTGTGATGGTATTTCCTGAAATTATGTTTTCATCAGATGCAACAGATGCAAAGATTCCAAAGTTTTTTGGCATCATTTTGTAAATCTACAAAATATTTTCCTACAGACTTGGAGATGATGTTATTTTCTAATCATGAACTCTGACCTTAACCGAGGCCTGAAGTGTTTTACATATTCTGGGTTCTTATGTGACCTAAAAGAGATTTGTAATGTGCTTTTGGAGTCATTTAGCCGTTCCTGTGAATGTGACTTTATTGACAGGAAAACTAAATCTAAAGGAGAAAATGTCCAATAATGATGCCAACAGCATTTTTCAGTTTGCTAAAACAAAGTCGGATGCACAGCTTTTCATCTGGATCGCTGAATGAGAAACTGTTTCAGTGCTTCATATCTCCAGAGTTTAAAAAAAAAAAATCAGTTTGTGCTCTCAGATCTGATGTAACTGAAGTGTCACTGAAGAGAAATATTGTTCATAAATCACGTCTCATAATGACACAAGGTGGTGATTCACTGAAGGTACGGACATGACCTGCAGACAAAACTGTAATTGTCGCTGTATTTTACTCTTTGTTTGCATAAGAGCAGCAGCTCAAAAGAACCATGAATTTAACTTTTTGGGTTTATTATTTTACAAGCTTCTTGTTTGTGAGCTGCAGTCAGATTATTTCCAGTTATTACCAAATCCAGCTCAATATGTTGCATCAGATTTTTCCTTTGATTTCCTTCCCTGTCCTGGGTTTGAAGTAGGATGTTAAAAGATTGTTTGCCTCTTTCAAAAGTAATTATTAACAGAAACCTACAAGAAATCACGTTTTCAGTTTAATCTGACCTGTATGACACGGCGAACATGTTGAAAGAGGAACATTACATTAAAATGTAAAAAATAAACTCAGAACAATTGGAGCGTACAGATGATGCAGACAGTGTTTTCCTGTCTGACAGATAAAAGGCAAGCAAAGGTTAACCTTTGCATTTGGATGAGAGAGTAAAACAAATATTTGAAAGTGCAAATGTTTTATTGTTGTAAGTTTAACGGTAAAGTGTTGATAAAAAAGTGTTTCATTAATTCTGCAAGCTAAAATCACTACCAGGGCTGCAACTAACAATTATTCTGACAATCAGACAAAACAACACATTCTACAAATTATTAATTTAAACACTTAAGCCTTTTTCATACAACACTGGGGACACATTAAAAGATACAAACAAATAAATCAATTCCTTTATTAATAAACATTTATTGCCTAAAATGCCATAATAGTACATATGAACTGGGAGAAGCTAAAACAAAGAAGGTTTTTATCTTAAATGCGAAATGTATATATTTTTTGTACAGTTTTAGCTTAACTGTCTGTATATTCCAGTTAACAATCGATCATTAAATTAGTTGATGATTATTTAAATAAACAATTAATCCGATTAATCATTTCAGCCCTAATCACCAGTCAGGAGACAAACGTTGCACTATAACGTTGGTTTACTGAGGGTTGCGTTCATGGACCTGACTGCTGTAGGAATTTTTATGTTTACAGTAATTTCTGAAGTTTATCAAAAGAAGTTGTGTTTTGTTCAACACCATGTTGGCCACTTGGAACTGGTTTAGATGAAAGCAGTGTTAGAGTGGCCTAGTCCAAGTCCAGAACTCCATCCCTTTGAGAATTAATTAAACTAAAAAAATACTAATCAGAGACATAATTTATCAAATCTGGTTTACCCTGATATGGGTGGTAATTTATTGAGAAAAATCTATTATTATGATACAAATTTGATTTATTGTTGTCTTGATAAATTTTCATTAATATGACAAAAAACAAACTGACTAAAAATGTCATTTTACTATTTTCCAAACTGTTTTTTTCACAAGAGAATCAGTAAACATCAGTAGCTCCAAAAATATGATTGCTTAAAGTCTTAAATGTGAAATAAATCAATTTTTTAAGTAAGTGGCATCTTGAAGAAGCTTTAGGTGTTTTTAAAGAAAAGTATTTGTGCTTCTTGTGATATGAATGTTGTGCCATAGTTACCTAATAAGAAAAGAGTTAAATTATTATCAAAGCAGAACTGCAAAATATCATGATAACATTCAAAATCCAACCTCTAGACCCTGAGCTGATTTTTGAGGAAAAATGGGTAAATATTTCAAATCCTCTACTTCAAATATGCAAAGCTGGTGGAGAAATACTGCAAATAAAACTTCTAATTAAAACCAGAGATGCTTCCACAAAGCATCGACTCAGTGAGGTTTAAACAAAAACTTTGCCAGTGGAGGAGTTTTAGCTAAAACATGCTCATATACAAAGAAGATTTTCATCTTAAATCTAAAGTGTATATATTTTTGTACAGTTTTTGTAAAATTACTGCTCTGAATGTTTTTTTTTCTTAGCAATTTGCCTTTTTTGAATCTGTACTCCAGTTAACAATAATCAGTTACTAAACTGTGTCTCACATCAAATAGTCTCATTAAATCATAATTTAAATGGTAAAACCTTGAAGTTGTAGGTGTATGAATACTTTTTGTAATTCAAAATAACGCCAGAAAACTCCAGCTTTTTCGTGCATAATGTAAAATCTCCCATATCATGGCTTGTTTTCCCGATTTTTAACATGGGGAAAACATTGTATGCATGCCAATTATTATTTAAAGAAAAACTAAAGGGGAGGGACTTTTAAAGGTCATGTTGCTCAACACGATCAGAGATAAATAAGCTGGTTTTGGATGCAGGAGAACCAGTCTTTACCCTCATGTCTGCACGGAGAAACGCAGATGAATCCCTAACATCACATACCTCTCATTGGATTCTGGATCCACAAGATGCCTCCGATAAGGTGAGGAGACTGACCGAGCATCCCGACAGAAGCTGCCTTAAATAACTGAGGCGTCGATCACAAGCAGGAGAGGGTGACTCTAGATCCACATGTCAGAACACCTGCTGCCCCAAATGACGAGGTTCAGACAGACTGGACTCGCTCTCTGTTGCATCACACACCGAGGAGAGGAGGGGGGACTGAAACGGTTCTGTTTCCGCTGTTCTTCCTCCAGAAAACACACGCAGCGCCAGGTAGAGCCGGAGGTGATTATGCAAAGACCTGTTCCCCCAGCAGGAGCCGCACAATGTAAATACAGAGGCTGCGCGTCCACAGCTCTATGGAGAACAACCACCATTTCACTTCTACTGGGCAAAAACAGCACGAATTACCGACCAATCACAGCTGAGCCGCCCCGGCTGGACGCTGCAAACCTTCAACTAGAACTAATTAACCCTGAAAAAACAAAACTGACAGCGCAAAAAAAACAACAACAACAAAAAAACAGCCTTACCTTCGACCGCCATCGTGTTACTCCGTAGAGCCGAACATCGTTTTCTTCAGAGCAGCCGAAATGTGGATGAAGAAAAAGAAAAACACAACAACTCAGCGCTCTTTCATTGCACCTTGTTCGGCGTGTTATCATCAGTTTGCTGCGGGCAAGCTGCTGGAGCGCACAGCTGCTGCCGCGCAAAGCATTCTGGGAAATGTAGGCTGGGATATCAGAGGCTGAAAGAAGCCAGCAGCTTCTTTAAAAAGTTTTTATAAAGTGGATAGAGATAATCATATGATGGATGAGTTTTACAGTTTATATTATCTTATGTCACCTTATGAATAATGACAATCATTAGTAGCTTTTTCAAAAAGCATGTTTGGCCATATTTATTAAAACTGTCAAAATGTCGTGAAGGTATGAGACAGATAATCTATCAAAACAAAAATCGAGCTACAATTTCAGTCTCACTGCTTCTAATCGCAGCCCAAACTCTAAAGAAAAAGCCGACAAAGAAAATAAAAAATCCAGCTTTTTTAGGCAATAAGTTAATGTTTTTTGTTGTTTGGAAAATTAGCTGTTTCAAAATCCTCCTGAATGTTTAATCACGTTCACTGTTACCTAGCAACCCAGGCCGAGCCCAAACCCGTTACCTGGCAACTAAAGCGAAGCTCCAGCACGATTGGTTTTTACCTTTGGCTGCTGGAAAAGACAAGAGTTTTGCTGTTGACTTACCATTCAGAAACCCTCTTGTTGGTGGTGCAGGAGGCTTTTCTTCTGCTTTTGCAGATGGAAACTGACATATTAACTGGCATCTACAGTAAAGAGCAACACAGTGCTCAACTACATTCCTGCAGAAAGAGATACAGCAGGTTGAGCCACACCTGACTCAGTGATTACATACCACAAAGCTTTACTGCTACTTGTCATCCCTGTGCATATTTTCACTAAATCTGTATCCGTACTGTCACAATCTGCAAAAGGAAAGAAAACAGCGAAGAAATCCGGTTAGATAATCGATGCTGTTTTTGTATGTTTTTAGATAAGAGCCCACACTGACTGACCCATATGGTGGGTTTTGATTCAAAACAAGAATCTTTATTTGTCTCCTTTGGGAGACATTTTTTCTGGAAAGGGAAATTCAACTTAGTGAGAATCCCACCAAGCTGAAGTGAACTCAAAGGGAAGCAGGTCAGGCTGTTGTTCCAGGAGCGACTGACAGTACAGGTATTACAGGTGAGAGTCAGGAAAACAAAACCAAGTCGTACAACAAATGTGTTTTATGAGGTCCTTTATCGCTATCTGCAGTCGTGCGTGGCTGGGACAAAGGGCTACTGACGCTCAGATAAAAAGATAATCTTTCTGACAGAATGAGGAAGTATCACTTGCATCTAAGCACTGATTCCCACTCCTGCTGCTCCTTCTCGGCATTCATTTTCTCCACCTCTGCCTGTCTTGTGGTTTTCTTCTTGCTGCAGGCTGAGGAACAGTTCACCTGTTTCATCTTATTCCCCCACAGAGTACGTTCTGCATAAAAAAATGAGATGCTAGAATATGTAAGGGGCAATAAATAACTTAAAAGCCTTATACAGTTTGATTTTACACCTCAGGTATTTAACTCTGATGTTGGAAACTGTGACAAAATCTGTCAGAGATTATGAACGTTTTCTCCTTTTACCATCAGAAATGCACTGGAAAAACAAAGTGCTGTTTATGTTCAACTGATAGCTAAATTAGATTATCTTTGAGATTTTATTCTATTACATGACTTTGATTATCTATTTCTTTCTAAAAATTGCATCTCTTATTTGTAAAGTGCCTTGAGATTAAAAAGAAAGAATTAAATTGAGAAAAGGTGCATCAATCTCCTATAAACAAGGGAAAATCTGTTGAAATTCTGTTGAGAAAAATAAAAGTAAATAAAAACAGACAATATTTTGACCATATACAGTTATGACAGTGTATTAGAGCCATGCTAGATAAGAAGGGGGAAAAAAGAAAGAAAATTTCCACCAAAGGAAAAAAATACGTTTTCCAGAAAAAAAAAGATTCTGTGCAACAAAATGAGAAAATTTACTATAAAAAACTCAGAAATTTTTAGATTAATTTCAGTAATTTTTTAGAAAAAAACATGGAAATTTCTGAATTTATTTACTTTTGAAACTCAGAAATTTCCATGTTTTTTCCTCTAGAAAATTTCTGAGCTTAATCTCAAAATTCCTGATTATTTCCCAGCAAATTTTCGACTTTTGAAACTCACAAATTTTGTTGTTTCTAGAAAATGTGTAAGATTTCACATTTTTTAAGCAGCATTTTACTCCTCCTGTTTCTATTTACAGTGACCCTGTATGTTGTCATATATGGCAGGTAAACAAGTCGGTGAAAACTATTTGAAATTATTCAACTAAAACTGATTTTTTAAAATTTTGATCTCATCATGACAAACAACCCGGAGAAAAGAAATATTGTTTTAAAAGTTTAAGTGCTCTCTGGAGCCCCCTGCTGGCGTGTTCTGGGATAATTTGTCAGGATAAACAAAACTCAAGATGCCATCAGATAAGTACCATGCCTGCATATTCAGACTTTTACATAATATAGTACATATTTTGTTGTTGAGATTAAAAAAATGACGTTTTTCAGCAGATTTAAATGAAAGAATTTTTAAAAAATCACAGAAATGATGGCATGCATCGTTTTTTTTAGAAGTTTTATTCACACACTTTCAGAAAATAACAATAACCTGATTTGTATCTTGGCTATTTTTTAAAACCAGAAGCAGCAATAATTGTTAAATAAGTACTAATTTATTAAATTTGAGAGTACAAAAAAACAACATCGATTGGTTTAAATTAGAAAATGATTCCACACCTACATAATTAGTGTTGAAAGAGATCAAATTTATTAAATTGACAGTCAGATTTTTGTTTAAAAAAAAGAAAATGAAGTGCAGTGGAGGAAACCACGCGGAGGTCCATTTTATTCATCGTCCAGGACGGCCCAGTGGGTCTGCAAGGCGCTGAGGCCTCCATGGTAAGTGCCGCTGATGAAGCGCAGCTCGGCGTCTTGGTGGGTCGGATACATGTTGAAGGAATAACCCGCAGGCTGGCCGACCTGCAGGGAGCGGCCTTTGTTGGTGACCAGGATCATGGACTGGATGTAGTGGGAGTGCTTTCCAGAGACCTGGATGATTTTCTCATCTTCGAACAGCTTGATCTCTAAGGGCTGGTCGTACGTGTATCCGGCGATCTGGGACCAAACGGATCCGTAGCACACCTGGATGCTGAGGGAAAGAAAAGGTAAAATGGCCCCATTTCATTTGACTGGAAATGGTGAAATTATGTTAATGATAATACATAAAATTGACAAATGTGACACATAGAATTGCTTTGTTTTAATAAAGAGGCCAATAAACAGCTAAACTTTTAAAGTTTACAAATTTCTGGTGATTGTTTCCTGGATTGGACTTTTAAAAGAACCATGTGCCATTTTTTATTTATTCTGAGACTTTTACCTTTTTCCTCAAGTTGGGAAATATATTTTACTTTCTCTATTTAAGAAAACCTAAAAAGAAAAATAATGAAAACTTTTCTTTAAGTGTGCAGGGTTTTTTTCTAATGTATTCAAAAAACCACAAAGCCAAATGTATCAATTGATTCATTTGGCTTTGTGGTTATTCTTTGTTCTGAATCCTAAAATTGAAATAAAAATGAAGTGATGATTGGTTCATTGTACTTTTTTACAAAGGAAATAAAATGTTATAGCTGTAGACGAAGCTGTTGAATAAAAACCCAGACGTATTTACCCGTAGACGTGGTTCCCCCAGGCCTCCCAGACCCGGATGGCCGTGATTCTTCCCTCTCCTGTTATGCTGTACGAGGAGCCGCTTCCTGATCCCACAGACGGTGAGAACGAATAGTGGGAATCTGCAAACAGAAATAAACATGAGAACATTTCAGAACAACTATTTAGATTTATTCTTAGTAGTAACAATCCTACCCTCTGCCCACACACAGGCAGCCAGCAAAGCAAAGACGGCAACATAGCGCATTCTGTAAAACAAATAAAAGTTCAACTTCCTTCACCTCGTTCATGAAATATCAAGTTGGAAATGTAAAAGGAGGATCAACCTTACCTGTCAGATTCAAAGGTAAATCTGCAGATTAAATATGAAACACTTTAACCTTCTTAGCAATTATCATAAACAGTCTCTATATGCGACAACTCTATTCAACTAAAAATATACTTACAGTAATAAAAAGGATTTTTAGCACCTGTTTCCTCAGCGACTGTCTTCAACCTGACATGGCTGGCAGCTTTTTATACGTCCCTCATCACATGGCTGAGTAATTTCACTGTAGCTTTAAACCGTTTCCTGTCTGTCATTGGCTGCTGGCTGACAGGTGAATGTTGTGTGTTCATTCCATGTCGTACCTGGGATCAAAACTAGTGGCTCACTGCCCATCTGATGAATGAAAGGAATGAAGAGCTGCGGTCCAATCAGACGTTTTTCATGTGAAAAAATCCAGGAAGACTAAAAATAAGTCACTGGTTTATTTCCTTGAGGCTCAGAAGAAAGCTTATTTTTAAGATTTTAAAACGAATTCATCATGTTTTTAAGTTTGGTAAACTTAGAAACCAAGAGCGTAAATCCTATCTCATCATTGGGGGAGGAACATAAACAGGAAAATTCCTTAAGACCAATTTTGGGGGGATCAGCGAATTTACAGTGAAATGTAACATAAAATGTGGTTTAAAAAGTTTTTTAACCACATCCAAGCTGCAGGACTAAAAATGACTAGTAATGCACATCAAACATGTTTTATTCTCAGAAAACAAAATGTTGAGAAGTGAAACTAAAATTCAACTGTTGCTTCTATGAGTTTTGTTCAGCCTCACTGATCTAATCGCTGCTACACCTTTACAAAAATTTAAGGTTCTAAATAAAAAATCATTAATGAGGAACTGCTCTTAATAAAATTCCTCATAAACATTGATTTATTGCAATGGCTCCAAATACAAGTTATTGCCTATTTAAATTATAACTTAAGTTGCTTTATTTTTAAACCTTTTTTAGTTTTCTCCTGTCCTGAGTGACAGAGAACCATCAGGTAACTAGAAATTAATATCTGGGGAGTATTATAACTTAAACGTAACATTTAAAGCACCAGGGTTTATATCGACAAATATTCAGATTTTGTTTTGTGGTTTTAGAGGCTCTACATTGAAACAGTGAGAAATAAAAGCACAGCTTTGTTTTTTCTATCTGTTCTCGTCTCCCACACAGAGCTGGGTCCACTTGCTCAGTCTATTCCTCCTGTTTCAAACTCTTCTAATTAGCTAAAAGTTAAAGAGTTAAATATGAATGAGATGTTTGCTACCTTTAACAAAAAAGCTTAAGTCTATGAAAGCAGTGTAGCAGTTTTGCTAATGAAGCAGCTCATCATGATTCAAAGTAATGAAACAACGAACTGCAGTCTGATTTTTATTGTTTATGTGTTTCACTCTATTGAGCAGTGAAAGTAAATAAAATGTTTACATGTCTTTTGTTGTAAGTATTTACTAACTGGAGGGTTTTTTATTTGTGATGTAGCGCTACAGCTAACAGCTAACAGCTAGCTCCTCACTTCGTAACAGCGCTGCTGTTGCTCCGCCCACAGGTTGGACTGAACCATTGTTCTAACAATGATAGGGGGGACCTAAAAGTTTATTCTTATTTTTTTCTGAGATAACTGGCAGATTTATTTCGTTTTTTGTTTCTTTTGTCTTTTCATACTGATATTATTTAAATGCAAACGTTTCAATGATTATTATTATTATTATTTTTTTTTTTTGAAGATTGGGGCGTGAAGATTTACGCCCATGTTAGAAACTTAGATTCATAGTTTTAAATCTTAAGTTTCAAATCTGATGTGCTTATCCGATCAGAACCAGCTCACCAGCAGCCCAAGAGCCTCTAATTGTCCCGTTTTAAATGGGTTTATAATTTATATAATTTATATTTGTAAATGTGCAAAGCTATATACTTTACAAAAGCTGTTAACAGAGGAACAGTTTTACATGAATGTTGCTAAAAATGATAATCAACTAAGGCTTTTAAAAGCATATATAATAACAAATAGAAGATTTTCAATTTGATCGTAGAATAATTCAATTTAATTATGCTAAAAGTATCAGCAATGCTTTGTTTACATCAAATCTTATAATTATGTTGGAAAAAGTTTTTTATAACATAATTTAACGTAAATATCAACATCCTGTAGAAGAACATGTATCCACTCTCTTAATGCAAAATATTTTCTTTATTTTAATGCGCAAAAATTAAGAAAATCTTGTTCCTGTAGTAGATATTTGTTAAAAAATAATAAGTTATATATTTTCAAAAAGTAATTTTAACATTTGTGGCTCTAAATGACTTTTATTTTGCTGAGCTGAGGGGAAAATTGGCTCTATGGGTTGTAGACGTTGCAAACCTCTGGACTGTATTTTAGTTTTAGATTTAATGCAGACTCCTGGCCTTTTTATTATAAACTGTTTTTTATAGTTGTGCCTCTGCAGATTTGTTCCTATTAAAAGTGAATTTATTTGTTTGTTTTCTCAGCTGTTTATGTTTTGTTTAGCTTTTATTCCACGTCCAGTAGCTTTTGCTTTCAATAATAAAAAGTTTTTGGTTTTTTTAATGAAGCTTCCTTCTTGTCACAGAGTTTTGGTCCAGCATCACAGAGGAGGAATCATTTGTTTGTTTGTTTGTTTTAATTTTTTTTGACATGTGATATGAAGGAAGTGGACACACTTTCCTGGTGTTTATTTTTAACCTGCTGTGACATGAGGACTGACTGGTAATCCCACTTTTTAATCTCTTACCTAATCTGCACGTACCGCTTCTGGGTTTAAAAAAGAACTAATTACAGGAAACACAAATGCCTTTTGTTTCCTTCGAATGACGGCCTTGCAATGTCATAATTAGACAATAATTACTAGCCTGTGCAAAACTGAAGCTGGAATTTTAATTTCCGCTTTTTAAATTGTCTTTCATCCTTCATAATGGAGCCAATGAAGATATTTTATGAGGATCTTATATGAATAAATGTTTCAATTTCCTGATTTTTGGCTCATGACCGTTTTTAGCTAGTTGGAGCTGAGCTAGAATATGCTAATCTTTCTGCTTTCCATTTTTAGGGAAAGTTTTTCTTCTTTAGCCACAATAAGTTGTTGTTAAAGCCACAAAAAATGTCAAAAATACCCTGCAAAGTGTAATATTGCCTCCATGTTTTAGTTCATCTGTGTGTATAAAAAAAGGAAGCAGGCACAAATATGAAGCGATTAATTTTATTAATTTATTTTTGCTTTAATGAAAGAACAACATAAGGATGTTTAACTTTCAAAAAGAAAGAAAAAGACAATATAACAAACTCCCTTTACCAAAGTATACATATGCTTTAATAGAAGCTTTTATCTTTATATTTAGGAGAATAAAAGAAATACAGTAGGGTGTTTTATGGAATACCTTCATGTATATTTAGTTTGATACTTATTTTTTAAAATCACAACGGCTTTAAAATGTTGAAAAGAAATCTATAAAAGAGAAACTTTTGTAAATAAACAGTACTAACCATTCTACTTTACCAAATCTTAATTTAAAAGTCAATCAAAGTGTTGATTTAAAATTAAATGATACACAATCAGCTGTAAAGCTGCAGAAAATGTAAATCATTTAAGTGAAATTAGCAGCATTGCATCACTTTTTCTTCATCGCTGCTCATTAGTCATCAGTGAAGTCAGAGTCTGGGACGGCCCAGTGGGCCTGGAGGGCAGTGGGCGGCCCACTGACCCAGCCGCTCAGGAAGCGCAGCTCGGCGTCTGGGTGGGTGGGATACATGTTGAAGGAATAGCCTGCCGGCTGGCCCGCCTGCAGGGAGCGGCCTTTGTTGGTGACAAAGATGAGCGACTGGATGTAGTGCGAGTGTTTTCCGGAGATCTGGATGATTTTTTCATCGTCGTTCAGCCGCAACTCGTTGGCTTCGCCGGAAACGTAGCCGACAACTGGAGTCCAGCCGGAAAAATCATACCGGAACTGAAAGCTGAGGGAGACAGGAGGAGTTTATTACATTTATGAAGATAATAAACTATATATATGGTGTGTAGTTCTTAAATTTCAACTTTCATAGTACATTCACTAAAGCTGCAGTATGTAACTTTTATATAAAAAACATTTTTTACATGCTAGCTGTGACAGTTTGGTATGAGACAGAACATCTATGAAACACATCAAGCTCTTCTGCCTTCTCCCAAACAACCAATCAGAGCAAGAAGGCGGGTGTTAGCGCTGTCAATCATCCTTGTGTTCGCGCTGCTCAATTTGTTAAAAGCAGAGAAACAATTTAGCGTTCCAGAAACAGACTCCTGCCGTCACCGATGGCCATGCTAACTAGCCTTAGCATTCATCACAGCCTTAGCTAATAAACCGAAACTGTAGCAAAGCAGAGAACAAAGGTTAGGATGAGAGCAGCATATACACAAGCATGATTGACATCGCTAAGACCCTCCTCCTGGTTCTGGTTGTTTTGGACTGAGCTGTGAGAAAGCAGAGGAGCTTTATTTTTTATAAATGTTCTGCACCCCAGATTTAACTGTTTCATTGTTTATCCAGTTAAATCTCCAGGTTATCAAGAAAGTTAACAGAGTAAAATGATTTGGTTGTTTTTTTATGGTTCTTAACAAGAAATCAAATTCAAGTCAAAACGCTAGAAAGTCAATGATTGACACAAAAATCCCAAATCACGGTGATCGATTTCTAATCCTGATCAATCACCCGTAGATGTAGTTGCTGGAGAGTTCCCAAACTCTCACGGCGATGATTCTCCCGTCTCCCACCACGCTGTACGAGGAACCGCCTCCCCCTCCCACCGACGACGAGAACGAATAATGAGAGTCTGCAGGGAAAACAGTAAAAATATCAGCAAAAGCATAAACATCACAAGAAACTGAGTGAATTCAGTTTCACTCAGGGAATATAAGCTGTTCAATAAACACATTTCTATTGTTGAGTTGAATGTTATCTGCTCACTTACCGTCAGCCAGGGCGCAGGCCGTCAGGAGAGCAGAGACAGCAAGGAAAAGCATCCTGTGAAATAAATTAATCCTGATTCAGCAGGGATTTATTCAGTTTATAGAAATATTGAAATTACAGAGAAAACAGAAATATTTCTTACGTTTCTGATCAATCGTTTGCAAGAGGAGCAAAGAAAACCTGAGGAGTAAATATTTATCCACGTTACCACTGCTGATTGTTTATGCATAAATCCAGCCATTAACTAACCATAATAATAAACACAATTTTAAAAAACGAGATACTCACAGTGTTTTGTTGTAAATGTTTCAAGCTTTCAGAATCCGTGTCCGGTTCTTCCTTCCTTCTCCTCTCACATGCTAAGCAGCTCTAACAACGACTTTATGCCAGTATGGAACGACTTCAAGCACATTTTCTCTGATTACTTCCCGGGTTCTCATTGGCAGATGGGAACTGCTTCAATCTGATGTCTTTCTGAAAAGACACACCTTTCAACACAAAGCATTGTTGGAAATAAATTGAAAGTATGCATGGTACGCATACTGACAGTCACTCTTACCGGCAGTGTTACAAAAAACAAAGCAGTACTTCCAGATTAGATCTGTGGGATTAGGAGAGTTAGTCTAATGTTTGCAGTGTCTCCTTCGTGGCGTGAGATGCAGCTGGAAATCTGACTTTTTCCTCATTTGTGCAGTTATCAGGCATCTTTGAATAATCTCACTTAAACTTCCAGGAATTTCATTAAAACATATCAAGTTTTCAGGAAACAGTCACAGAATTAAAAGTCATTTTTAGTTCTACATGTTCATTTCATAGAACTGGATGAAATGTTCTGGTTGAAATAATTTTCTTACTTTTTTAAAGTAAGAAAATCATGCACAGATTTTCTTACTTTGCAAGAAGTAAGAAAATCTCTACTTAGCCGATTATTTCTGTCATAGCAAAAAAATCAGCACCTCAATCTTTAAACAAAATTTGTTGCAAGTCGACCAACATGTTTTTTTTTTTTTTGGTAACTCTTGCATGAACAGACCAACCAGAAGAAACTAATGGGTTGAAGGTCACAACTGAAGGTCATTCCGTCTCCAGTCCAACAGCTGGATGAGATCTGGAGTATTTATTCATTTTTAGTGTAAGAACAATAATAAACATTTACTTTAAACATAAGCTAGAGCTAAATAGGGCAGTTTTTAAATGTAGGAAGCCATGTTTGTTTGTGTGTGTAGAAAAAAAGAAAAGCCAGTCAAATATATATTCTAATTAGTTTTTATTAAAGTTTTCATTGACGAATAAAATCATGATTTAACTTTGGAACCAAAGTTAGACAGAAATATGGGATTCACAGACATAGCAAAAATAATAATAAAAAAACCCAAACACATTAATATTTTTTATGAATACTGAAATCATTTACTTTGAACCTGCAGAGCAAAATGCAAAATTAAAATTTCCAGTGAAAATAAATACGAATTGTTTTCTCAATAAAGCAGATTTTAATTTAAATTTGAATATATGAAGAAAAATTTTGCAAATTAAAGTAAAAACCATTCAAACAATGTGGAGAGAATATCAGTTTGAACATGGCAGTGATTTTTTTCAGCGTTACTTAATTACTCTCATTGCTGTCAGTATGGAGGACGACCCAGTGGGCCTGGACGGCTGTGGGCGGCCCACTGACCCGGCCGCTGAGGAAGCGCAGCTCGGCGTCCAGGTGGGTCGGATACATGTTGAAGGCGGTGCCAGAGGGCTGGCCGACCTGCAGGGAGCGACCTTTGTCTGTGACGAAGACCAGCGACTGGATGTACTGAGCGTACTTCGATTCTTTCACCATCATACAGCTTCAGCTCGTTGGGTTCGCCAGACACGTAGCCGACGACCGGAGTCCAAACGACTCCGTAGCAGACCTGGAAACTGAAGGAAACAGGAAGTGAGGCGTCATATGTTAATCTGGGATGATTTAGGAAGAATATAAAGATGGTACCTTCAAGTTACATTAGAAATATTTTTGGAATGGAATTAATTTAGTCACAAAAAAACAGTAAGATAAAGATATTGTTGTCTATGTTTAGGTTCACACTGCAGGCTTTAGTGCTCAATTCTGATTTTTGTAAATAACGTCACATGCAGTGAGCATGCTCAGTGTTTTGTCAATCGCCATAAAAAGATGATGAAGAAGAAGAAATGCTCAGGCGGAAATAAACATGGATGCTAATGATGGACCGGAACCAGCACATTAACAAATTAATCCTCCTTATCGCCGCCATGGTTGTTGTTTTTCGTCCTGCTTGCGCGTATCAGGGCGCAGAATAGTGACATTTGTCGAGTATCAGTGACGTTCAGGTGGGATTAACACGACCTGGATGTGCATACTGAGATTAGATTTGTATCTGGGTCACATTCGAAAACTATCATGAAAAGACCAGATACAGGTCGCATTAAGGCAAAAATAAACCGGATTTAGGTCAGAATCAGGCTGCAATGTGAACGTAGCCCAAGTCTTTTTAGTGTCTGATCATAACTTTCAAATATTTACCCGTAGATGTAGTTGCTCTAGATCTCCCACATTCTAATGGCGGTGATTCTGCCGTTCCCCACGATGCTGTATGGAGAACAGCCACCTTGTCCCACAGACTTAGAGAAGGAGTAAGGGAGTCTGCAAAGACTAAAATAATACAAAGGGATTAAAATCAGGTCTCAGGATGACGTGGTGAATATCTGGGCCACCATTGGGTCCAGTCTTGATTTTTCACAAGCTATTGGTAATTCTTTCTTCTTGATTGTTTCTTCCGTCTTTTCTGCTTTGTCTATAATCATAATATCCAGGATCTGGAACATGATATTGGCTTTCTTAGGGTGCATTCACACCAAGCTTGTTTGGTCCGCTTTAATTGAACTCTAGTTTGTTTTCGTAAAAAGAGAAGAAGTGAATGTTCAACTGACTAATACAGAAGAAAAACAAACTCTTGACCACCTAAAAGCCTCGGGCTCGGTTTGATTAAAGAGAACTCTGGTGCGTATCGAATGCATATGTGGACCAGATACTACTCCAAAAGCAGAAAGTGGACTGCAGCACAGAGCATTCTGGGTAAATACAATGTTAGTGGGAGAAATGGCTCACTGTCTTTTGCTAAAGACAAAAAGAAAAATCCTGCAAAAATCTGATGCTACACAATTTTTGTTAACATTGTGCGAAGTTGTGCTCAATCTTCTTCTGAGGTTTTTGTATCATTTCCTGCAGTGGTTCTTGGTGCAGCGCCTCCGCAGGTGAAGAGCTTTTTAAAGGGCTTTTGTTCATTTGTCACAATGAAGTGTGAAAGCGAACCACACCAGCTGAAAATGCAACAAATGTTGAAATTTTGGTCCCAACTGAACCCAGACCATCTACCGGACTGTCAGGTTCGGTAGACATTGAGTGGTTACTCTTAACAACTCAATGTTTTTGGCTGTTAGTGTCTCTTCTGCCGATCCGTCTCTAGTCACTGGCGGGACGTTTGGATATCAGCCATTTCCTGAATACTAGGCCGGATCTTAACTTGTCAGGTTTTCATGCACTGAGACTCAGAGTGTTCAAAAAATAAAACAGAGCTGGTGCTGTTGGACCTCAGTGCAGCATTCAACACTGCAGATCACGACATTTGGGTCTGGTCCAGCACTTGTCTGGTTTGAGTCTTGCCTAAAAAGCAGGGGCTTTTTGTGTCAATAAGTGACTATTCATCAGAGATGACAAAAATCACATGCGGAGAACCTCAGGGTTCCATCTTAGACCCCATCTTGTTTAATATCTAAATGCTCTCACTAGCTCAGATTAAAACAATAAGATTAATTTTCATAACTCTAGATGATACACAGCTCTTGATTACCATCAGGTGACTCTGAACCCATTAGAAACAAATCAACACATAGATGTGCAGTAACGTTTTGTTGCACTTTATTATAAGGGATCTAATTTAGATCAAGGATATTTATTTTTGCATTATGCCTGGTGGATCTGATTGGCTAAAATATGTGATGATTTATGTCTTTTTTAAATTCCAATTCTAAGCAATACACTGCAAAAATACACAATCTTAGCAAATATTTTTTATCTAGTTTCTAGTGCAAATATCTTAGTATACTTGAATTAAAATGAAATTAACTGAACGGTAACATATAAGCAATATATAGAGGCTTGCTTTTAGTAAATAATTCCTTAATATTGATGAAAAAATACTAGTTAAATTGGTAGATTATTTCACTTTTATCATGGGGAAATTGTCTTGTTATAAATACATTTATCTGCCAATTGAACTGGTGCTTTTTCTTCAATATTAAGGAATTATTGACTACAACAAGTTTCTATACGTTGCTGATAAGTTACTTGAAAGCTAGTTTTGTCTCATTTCAAGTGCAATAAGATGTTTTCTTTAGAAACTAGACTAAAAGTACCTGGTAAGATTTACTGTTTTTGCAGTGTATTTTTGACATCTCAGGGTTTTGTACAGACTCAACACTGACTCATGTCTACATGAGACCTATGTGTTTTTTAAATGTTGAAACAAAGTGAAATACAGCTTATATTAGTTATTTAGTTACTCACTTACCATCAGCCAAGGCACAAACCGTCAGCAGAGCAAAGACAGCAACATAATGCATACTGTAAAACAAATTGATAATGACTCAGACCTTTATGTGCAGCAGGACTTCATTCAGTTCATATCATTAATAAGTTGACATTAAAAAACGTTTTTACTTACATGTCTAGTAAAGCTTTTGTAGGATTAGCAACGCAAACTTGTAGGAAAGTAAGGAAATATTACAATTATCTGTTAACGTATCAAGAGCGTCTAATTAACAACTAATGATTTTCTGAGTAATAAAAATTTTTAAAGCAGATACTTACAATTTTCTTCCTATATGTATCCAGCTATTCGTCTGTCAGCTACTCATCTTAGTCGTTCAGCACAGAGGTCTTTTATGCGAGTGTGGCACACTTCCAGGTATATTTCTATAGATTTCCCACTGATTACCTTCCTGGTTCTCTCCACCAGTGAATCCAGTTCAGTCTGATGTGCTGCTGCAGGAAATTAACACCTTTCATTAAAACCATTGTTAACAAACAATGTAGTACACTAACTTTAGTCCTGTTGTTTTTAATGTGTAGAGTCAAATGTTTACAGTGTTAATTTGTTTTTCCTGTGAGATGTAACAGGAAATACAACTTCCTCTTATCATGCACTGTCTGTAGAAACATGTTGATATGTACTTCTAAGAACTGGATCAGCAAATGTTTCCAGGAAAACACCCTATTTATAAAACCTAAGTCAGGTTAAGAATTTTTGCTTGAGTTCAGGGTGAAAAATTCTTTCCTGAACATGAAAATGGAGCTAAAGAAAACAACCTGTGCAGAACCTGTCGTCCTTCAGAGTTTTTCTCATGTTAACTTGAAGTCTGCCGTCAATGTCAACGATGAAATCCAGCCCAGAAACTCTCAAGACATAAAATACTCAATGGTTGTCATGATGTGTGTTTTGGTGGTGGGACCAAATGCAGACATCAAATAAATGAAGAATGTTTAATGAAGGACACCATTTAAAAAAGGAGCACAGGGAGCCAAAGCAGAACAAAAACCATAAATGAAAGGAAAAATCCATCATGGAAGAAACAGGTAAAATAATAGGAGGAATCAGCAAAGTGTGAGCAGGAGAAGGGTTTAAATACTGAAGGTGAATGCTGGAACAAAACACCTGGGCTCATTAGCTAACTTTGCTGCAACAAGGCAACAGTACCACCAACTGAACCGATGTTCTTCTTTATTACGTCAGAGAAATTACAGCGGAAATCAAAATGTGTTGCTGAACTCCTAAAATCTTTGTAAAAATATGCCTGGGTTTTCTTTCAGCTCAATTTCTGGACAGCGGAAATGTTCAGCAACATTTCACAGCATCATGGGCTGGATGACATCATCAGTTACTGGCAAGCACTGCTAATCCCTCTCCTTTGCTTTTCCTCTTTAAATATCTGCCTGACAGTATGCTCACAAAGCTTGATTCAAATGTCCACCACTGCTACTGAATCGACACAACAACAACTCAGTTATTGCAGAAATGACCAAATACTAACATTACTTAATCTCATGCTACATTATGCAAACTCTCTGTCTGCGCTGATGAAGATTCACTCAAATCTACAAGCTGGACGCTTTTAACAGAAAGTGAAAATAATTGGATGAACTTTCAATTTAATCTGGGTAAAACATATCTGATCATCAGACAAGGAAAAAATATTTTAATTATTTGGTTTGCAGCAAAATGGCATTTTTTAAAGTGCAGTGTATGACAGAAAACAATGTGATGGTAGGTTTTAGAAAACATAAGCTAGACTGAAGTTCTGATCAGTGGTTTTGTTTATGTGGGTAAAACATCTACCAGAATTTCTTTATGAAATGGTTAACATAATGGTGAGTTTTCCTTTGCAACATTCATGTTTAATAACGTTTTCAAAAGAATAAGATGCAAAAGCAGGTGAAATTACTTTTGATGAAGAATTAAGTTTCCATTATTTTGTCCTTCAATTGCAAATTATTTACAAAAAAGACAAAGTCACCCCTCAACTTACAAAACAATAATCACAATCACTTGTTCCGTTGGCAGATTATTTCTCTCATATCAAGACATTTTTCCCATTTAACGTGTAAATTAATCCGTCAATTTCAATTAGATGGTCAGCAGGTCTTGGTCACAGTTTGCTAATGTGCTGAACAAATTGGTCTCCAATTAAATATATATGATAAACTGTAAAAATTAAACCATAAACTCATTAACTGTTGAAAAGGTGAAATATTGCAGACATGATATGTGTTTAATTATGAATATAAGGCTGAATGATGTATTAAACTTAACTAGGAGATATTTGTGATGTGCTATTAATGGCGGTTTTAACTGACAAATTCCACAAATAGTTTTGTAAAAGTGAAGGCAGTTGCAGTTTATTCATAAATCATATTTTCAAGTCAAAAGTTAACATAAACATTATTGTTAACTGTTAAAGAAGACATTTCATAATTGATTTTAACACATTTACATAAGTGTAAGAACAAAAGCGCAGCAGATTTGAGCTTTAATTAAATTTCTGATGACGACAACTCGAAGAATGGATTTTTAAAATTTTTTTTTATGGAACAATCAAAAGAAATCCTTCACCTTGCAATTACACCAGTGCACTAAAAAAGCTGTGAATCAGATTTCAGATCCCAACATCTGTCGTCTGCTCAGGCCTTAATGTCTAAGAGAGCTGTTGGTTGGGCTCAAGGACGGATCGACGATGGCCCAGTGGGATCCCAAGGAGGAGAGGCATCCGCTCATATGGCCACTGATGAAGATCAGCTCGGCCTCGCGGTGATCCGGGTACATGTTGAAGGAAGTGCCAGACGGCTGACCCACAGAAAGGAAGCGGCCCCGGTTGGTTGTGAAGACGATGGACTGCACACAGTAGGAATACTTCCCAGAAATCTGGATGACGGCTTCTCCGTCGTACAGCTCAAATTCCTGGGCGTCTCCATATGTGTAGCCAACAATCGGAGACCAGAGGTATCCGTACCGGAACTGGACGCTGGAGAATAAGAGAGAAACACTTTGAATAAATGCAGTGAAAACTGATTTTTACAGCTGCACTGCAAAAATGCAAAGTATTTTTGGTCTAATTTCTAGCGCCAAAAAAACGATCTGTGAACAGGCAACGGGCTAAATACACTGCAAATACGCAAAATCTTACCAAGTATTTTTGGTCTGGTTTCTAGTGCAAATACTTGAAATTATATTAGACATACAACTCTATCTTAAGTCAATAATTCCTTATTATTGATGAAAAAGTTCTAGTTCACTTAAAACATGGGAAAAATGTCATGCAAGTGAAATAATCTTTATTTTTATTTTTAAACAATTTTAAGGAATTATTGATTTAAAACCAGCTCCTATATCTTGCAGAAAACTTACTTGTAAGTAATTTTGTCTCATTTCAAGCATAATAAAATATTTGCACTAGAAATCAGACCACAGATACTTTAGTGTTTTAGCAGTGTATTAAAACAAGCCTGTTGTTTTCAAAGATACATTTTTGGACCTCACATCTTTGAGAAATCTGCTTGGAGATTTTTTCATCATGGTTTATTGTCTATTTCATAAAAATAGTAGCAGAATATGCAGAAAATGTCTTGCCAACTTACGCTCGGATGTGATAGGGAGAATATTCCCAAACTCTCAGAGCGGTGATCCTTCCCTCACCGGTGATCACGTAGGAGCTTCCACCTGCGGACCCAACAGGTGGGGAGAACGAGTAATGTGGTCTGACTGGAATGGGAAAAAAGCAAACACGTTACTTTTCAAAATACTAATCAGATGCTTAGAAATACATAAACAAAATATTTGTTTTGAAAACCCTCTGATGTTTTAACCTCTGGTAACATGGAGACTTACGATCAGCTGCAGCAGAAGCAGCAAGCAGAACAAAGGCGGCAACCAAAAGCATTCTGTACAAGAAAAAGTACTATTTTATCTGGGAAAATCTGCACAGTAATCATACAATATTAAACAATTTTCCAAAATCATTTTTACCTGACTGGTTGTCTTGTTTCTAAACTCTCAAAAAACTGAGCGGCAGTGTGTACCGTGTGTTTGCATGTTGATCTCTGCTTTTATACTGCGTTTTTTGTTACGTCTGATGTTGTCATTGGTTTATCAGCCAACCTTAAAAAAATTTACTAAAGCGTTAGGAGGAACCTGCTGTAAGGAGGTATGTTTCCTGCCTGTCAAAGGATGCCAGCATGCCACTAGTCTGCTTCAAGGAAGATATGCAGCTTAAAAATGAACACAACGACAGTGCAATTATATTTGTCACTATAAAGTTGTTTAATCTGTGTGAGTACATTTACAAACTACCAGACTGGTTATTTTTAGCTGCCTTTACCTTTATTTTACTTTAACTTTTCTAGACCCTTAAACATGAAGTTTGTCTGTTTATTATCCTACAACAGTTTGAGCAGATACTTTATTCTCGAGTGTCTAATTCACCAGATTAATTACAGTAAACAGGTTTCGTTTTGAACTCATCAGGAAGCAAATGCTTTGTGACATCTGTGCTTCCTTGTAACTGTGGCATGTCCTAAAACTGGAATTACGACTTCTAAGGGTTTCTGACATAAAAACTTGATACGTTATTATTTGCAGAAACTTTCCCAGGGATGTTTTTCATAAGAAACTTATCAGAAAACAGATTCTGTAAAGAGGAATCAATTAAACATTAATTAACACAATCATGGGATCTTCATTTTACTTAAAATGACTCATTGTTTTTTGGGGGGGGTTTTTTGCATTGCACATTTTTATTAAAACGTTTTGGTTTCCACTCTTAAATTGCATATGTGTACATTCAGGGGTGCTGCCAGAAATCTTGGGCCCCATGACAAAATTTAAATTGGCCCCCCCACACAGCTGATGTTACAATTTTTTGAGTCTATCTGACCCATTGAAAGCGTCACAATTTTAAAGGCTTGCAACTGCCCTGCTTTCTTTGGTTCAATACTGATAACTAGAACAATATTTACTGCTCATGAATTTTACATGCAACCATCCACATACAGTATGCAAGTAGGTTGCTTAATTAAATGTTTTCTATTAGTTTTAGATTACTGAAATGTCTCTCCCCACAAACAATCCAGACTTCTCAAAAAAATTATATGTAGATGCATTTTATTTGAGCAGCAGTAAATAAGTTTAATAAAAAATGTTTTCTCCATATATATTACTAAAATATTCTGGAAGGAAATGTACATTTTTCTTTATTGAAAGAATCTGAATGTTAATTTAACAGATAAAAGTTTTATTTGGAATGGAAAAATGTGAACTTTATGAAAAAGTTTTTTGTACATTCATTTATTATTTATAGTAAATATCATATTTACACCTCAACATATTTACAACAAAAACCTAATTTCCAGAATTTATTGTCTTCTGTTGTATGTGTGTATTATAAACTACTTGTTCTTTATTATTTGGAAATCATATCTGTATTTGTAATTACTGGTATTCTATGTTCTTGTATGTTCATTGTTTGCAGTAAAAGAAAGAATTAAACATAGAAATTCTTACTTTCATTTTGAAAAAAACAACTATACCTTATTAAAAATGAATTAATAATCAAATGAAAGCGAAAAGCAATGAGAAAAAATATTTATTTCTGAATATTGTAATCAATTTTCTTGGTAAATACTGATTTTAAGTTCACAACAAAACAGCATTTTAATGGTTGTGACTTCAGAGGAACAAAAGCAAAAGTTTTAGATTAGTCTTTTCTTTATTACTGATTTGCAAATTGATAAGAAAAAAACTTACTAGATTTATAATTTAAACTTTACAATTTAATCAGTGTAGTAAAAGATCTTGCAATTAGACTGCAGGTTACAACATCTACCATCTGCTCTCCACCTTAATGTCCAAAAGAGCTATTGGTTGGGCTCAAGGACGGATCGACGACGGCCCAGTGGGATCCCAAGGAGGTGAGGCATCCGCTCACATGGCCGCTGATGAAGATCAGCTCGGCCTCGGGGTGATCCGGGTACATGTTGAAGGAAGTGCCAGACGGCTGACCCACATACAGGGAGCGGCCCCTGTTGGTTGTGAAGACGATGGACTGCACACAGTAGGAATACTTCCCAGAAATCTGGATGACGGCTTCTCCGTCGTACAGCTCAAATTCCTGGACGTCTCCGTATGTGTAGCCAACACCAGAGGACCAGAGGTATCCGTACCGGAACTGGATGCTGGAGAAAAAGAGAAATAATGTGAATAACTGATGGCAAAACTTTTTTGTTGTAACAAGAAATAGTATATCCAAAACACGTCTTGCTAACTTACCCTCGGATGTAGCTATTATAGTTTTCCCAAACTCTCACAGCGGTGATCCTTCCCTGACCGGTGATCGCATAGGAGTTCCCACCTCCGGACCCAACGGGCAGAGAGAACGAGTAATGTGGCCTGACTGGAATGGGAGAAACAAACATGTTACTAGTCAGATGCAAAATGTCTTTTAAAAATATAAAACACGCACTCCAAAGTCAAAAATGTAATCTAATCATCTCTGAGATTGATGTTTTCTCATGAGCAGCATGGAGACTTACGATCAGCCGCAGCAGAGGCAACAAGCAGCGCAAAGACGGCAACAAAAAACATTCTGTATAAGACAAATAAAAGATATACTATTTTACCCTTAGACTTTTCACATTGTAAATATAAACTAACAAAGAATAATAAAAAAAACATTTTACCTGACTGGTTGTCTTGCTCCTAAAATCTGAAGTGTGCTGTACGTTGTCAGAAAGCAGAGTTATGTTGTGTGTGTCGTTTTCATGTTCTTTCCTTTTGTATCACGGTTCGATTACGCCTAATGTTTTCATTGGCTGTTCAGCAAACCTTAAAAAAAAGCTTAAGCATCAGGGAGGAACTTACTGGATTGTTTTATCTGTCAAAGCCAGCATGCCAGTAACCTGGAAGATATGCAGCACAGAAATGACAAACATCATCATTATGCAATTATGTTTGCTATTATTATAAACTCTGCAAGTGTAATGAATACAAAGAGTGTAGAGTTATGAATGAAAACAAAAAGGTTTGGTTGGTTTACATATATTCTGTTTTTCTGGACAAAGTGTCTTTAAACATGAAGTTTGCCTGTTGATTATACTTCAACAGTTTGAGCAGATATCTTATTCTCGTGTTTATAATTCAGCAGGTTAAATCACAGTGAACAGATTTAGTTTTGTTGTTAGTTTTGGGACTTCATGAGAGACACAACTGTATTTTTATGAGCATCAAGGAAGAAGTTTGCCCTGTAAGTTTGTTGCTTCATTGCAGCTGTGGCATGTTCTAGAACTGGAACTACAACTTTTGTGGGTTTATAACATATAAAATTGCTCCTTTAGTCCTCTCTGCATCTTAACTAAGGATGAATATGTAAGAAAGAAGATAATCAAAAGGGGAATTCATTAATGTTGACAAATAAAAAAAATCATGCATGCCTGGTAAATAAATAAACAAATAAGAACATGAAGCTGAAGTTGGTTTCCGATTCCAGCGTCAGATTTGAGAAATGGCTAAAGGGCGATTCCACCTAATTTTTCACTACCTTCCGCATCTTTAATCGACTCTACGTAGTTTAAAGACTTCAATACCTAGACTCTTCAAACCTGGACTGGATTATTCTGCTCTAACAGCAGAATATTTAGAACCATGTTTGTGATTTGAGAAACTTCAATAATGGTTGATTTTACCACTTGCGCAGCAGCAGCTAACCTGAACTCTTCCTCAGTCTGTCCCTGGTCTCATCCTCCTCCTCCGACGATAATAAAGCCCCTGAATCGCTAATTTCCTCTCCTTGTCCGCTACTGAATCTCCTCCAACCGTCAAAGTTAGTGTGGTAATTAACATATTGGTTAGTTTGACACATTTTTCTGAATGGGCTTATGCGCTTTTTAGCTTTTGTTGTAGTTTTTCTCACCTCGTATCAACTCATTTTCTCGGACTCCGGTTAGCAGCTAACCGTTAGCTGAAATGGCGCTATTTATAACCTTAGAGGGGAGGGGCGGGCCAAGGAGAACTGAGGGATTTCATTGGATAAGCCCAATGTAGGTCAATAAAATTGACCAATGGGCTGTCGCGGTCGATAAAAATTAGATTTAATATAATTTTTGTGTTAAATTATGACAGCGTAGGGCCGCCAGATATGGACAGTAAATTCATCAGTCTGGATTCCAGACGGTCAGTAATCCCCTGGACAGAAGTTCAAACTGAATGCAGGTTTTTTTTTTTTTTTTTTTTTTTTTTTTTTTTTGGGGGTTGGGGGGGGGTGTTGGTTCAATTTAACACAATTAATTATTTTTCCCACAAT
>CAEFZX010026647.1:0-38276 GCA_903066825.1 Alfaro cultratus | reverse complement strand
TGAATTAACACATGTGGAAATATGTACTAAACAAAAAAGTGTAAAACAACTGAAAATACGCCTTATTTTCTAGTTTCTTCAAAGTAGCAACCTTTTGCTGTGATTACTGCTTTGCACACACTCTGCATTCTCTTGATGAGCTTCAAGAGGTAGTCAGTCACCTGAAATGGTTTTCACTTCACAGGTGTGACCTGTCAGGTTTTTCTACAATCTAATCTACAATTTTCATAGTCATGAAAATAAAGAAAACCCATTGAATGAGATGGGTGTGTCCAAACGTTTGGTCTGCACTGTATATATATATATATATATATATACTGTATATATATATATATATATAAAAATCATGTGGATGTGACATAAAGCCTTCCCTTTTAAAAGTACGTAAATGTCATTTGCCTGATATGAGGGAGAACGTCACACTGTAGATTCCTGTTTCCCTCCTCCCCTCCCTCTCGCTCCTCTCCCTGTCCCGTTCCCTCTCGCCTTCGGAGAAGGCAATGTCCACTTGGAACTTGACGGGCTTCTGGAAGACGGAGGGACCGCCGGAGGACTTGTATTCTGCCCGGAAGCTGGTCTGGGAGATGACGCTGTGGCTGAGCGACGGGATCTGCGTGGTGGGGAGACAGAGAAGAAGCAGAGAGACCGACAGACTTACGAGGCGGGAGAGGTACAAGGGGTCCGACGTGAGCATAGGGGAGACAAAAGGTGAGGGTGAGGACAGGAGAGACAAAGAGTGAGCCATTGGTGAAAGCAAAGTGCTCCGTGTTCGTGCCACAAGTGAGCGAGCTCAAACAGAAATTAAACAGAGAAGAGTGAAATAATGAGAAGCAATGAGGTGCACAGCATGAGAGTGCATGTGAATGCCTTTCTCCCCCAGAGAGCCATGCTCATGTACAAATAAAAGTTGACAAGAGAGCAGCGCGTAGGACAGACCGCATTAGATACTCACTGACAGGAAAGCGTGGACAATGTCGGCTTTGACAGAACTCAACGGTTTGTCCCTGATCACTACGAAGATCTGCTCCTCTTTCTCCAAACCGATGAAATTCCCGAACCAGGACTTCTTGGCCAGCCTTGACGGGAAATTAAAAATTGCAAACAGTGAGCGAGAACATAGCAGCACAAGAGAGTTATACTGGGTGAATTAAAGAACAGGCAGGAATCTTACTCTGGGCTGGATTCTGGCGTTAGGCTGGACATGTCCTCTGACGTTGGAACTGGGAGAGAAAGATCTAAATTAAAGATAATTTCATAAACAGCTGGAAGTAATGGAGGTTGTATCCTAGATTCACCTCGTTTAAAAACAAAAGATCAACATTTTGGTCTCATTACAAACACAAACCTCAGAGTACTTTATGGGTTTAGATCAACACAAAGTAGCAACAAAAATGGTTGAAAACCATGAGTAGTTTAGTGTGTTATTTTTGCCTATTACTTAAAACTAGAGATGCACCAATCCAATATTAACGGTTTTAGTCCCAATATTGCAAAAAATTCTAGCGGATGTCAGTTTCCATTTCTTTATTATTTATTTTACATTAGATGTTCTACTTCTAATTGCACTGACTGAACAAATTAACGTTGTTTTTACATGTTTGACCAAGTCTGTGAAGCTATCGGTGTATTTAAATGTGCTGCACTGGTGCAGAGTTATCAAATAAATTTGTAATTCAGTCCATTTATGTATGTGTTTTAAAAAAATAAAGATCTTAAGTCAATTCAGTGCTGTTATTATGTATTGGATCATATCAAACGATACTAAACCTCAGATATCTGTGTCAATATCAGAAATGAAAAAAGTGGATCAGTGCATCCCAACTTAAAATTTTGATGAAGTTTATGGTTGTAATCTGACAGTGAAGGTTCATAAATACTGGTTTATTGTAACACAACGTAGAAACTCACCTTGTAATTTGCGGCGATGGAATCGCGGCGATCCCAGCAAGTTGTTCTTGAAAGAATTGAGGCGAGTCCTCCAGTGAGCGGGGCTGCTGGCCGCCATGCCGCCGCCCCCTCCTGGGCTGGAGGGAGGGGTGAGTGACAGCGAGCCCACCCCTCCGCCTCCCTCTGCCCGTGATGAGGATGAGGACGAGGAAGAGGAGGGCGGGGTGGAGGAGGGGTGGTGGGGGTGGTGAACAGGGGTGCCCAACGGTGTGGGCAGCGGAGAGCCCTGGGGGGTAACCTGTGGCACAGAGTGGGCAGAGTTTGGGTAGAAACTCTTAGTCACTGACTTGAGGACAGAGGACGAAGGGAAGAAGAAGCGAGGGATGGGTGACAGGAGTGGGGAGGGGGAGGGCGAGCGGGAGGATGGGTTGTGCAGGGGCAGGGATTTGATGGCCTGCAGGTGGGGACGGTCGGTGGGTCCTTTGGTGGGCAGGGTCTGGGTCTTGGGGTTGGGGGACGCTTTGGGCTTGTCATGAGACCGTGCTGAACGAGGAGTGGTGGCGTTTCCCTGTTTGGACTCCTTTGTGAGAGGGGAAGCAGTGGCGCAGGTGACGTCTGATTGGCTGAAAGTGAAGACGGGGCTCTGGTAGGACTGTGGGGGGGTTTGGAGGAGTGTGGGAGTGGTGGGGGGAGGAGAGATGGAAAACAAGAAAGAGAAGGGATGGAAAATGGAGAAAGGATGGAAATGAATATCATGCTTAATGACAGAAGAGTGCACCTTATGAACAGTGAATGTGCTCAATGCAAACCGAACTGCTGATTTGAAATTTTCCGTTTCAGGGTTTCCCTCAGTGTTTCATAAGCCTGGCAGGCCACCAGGCTTTACTTTTGCACTGGGGTTTGTTCGTTTATTCTAGGTTTTTTATACACCAGTAACATTGATACCAAAAGGCAGGTTAAAGAGTCTCTTTGGTGAAACAATTGGAAGGAAAATGGCAACATAGTGAGATCAGAATGTGAACACATAGGGTGGCTGAGGTCAGGTGTGTTTTTTTATTCACAGGAACTCGGTAACCACTTCCTGTCTTTATCGGTCTACATGCTAACAACTTCAGTGAATAAAGTGATAAGTCACAGATTAAGGATCAAAACTAGGATTGCAGTTTTCTGGCCGATCCCTGATTACCAAACTTTGAAAAACCCTTACCTGCTGATTCTGATTGGCCAATACCAATTTCTTTTCTCTGAAATGCTGCTCAATATAGCAAGAAAGTTGTTGAATTGGCAACAGTGGGGTGGCTATTGTTAAATGTAAACGTGCAGACATGACCATCAGGTCATGCCACCAGGGCTGACAGACCCTGGTGGGCTGACAGACCTGGTCTCTCTAACGAGAGAGCAGAAGAGGACAGTGGTTGATTTTTAGACCTTTGCAGAGGTGGATAAAATCAGTGGATAAGATCTGCTTCAAATGTAAAAATCGGTTGATCACCGATCTCCCAAAATTAAGAAACGTCACCAATAAATCGGCTGGCTGATAAATCAGTGCACTTCTAATCAAAACAAATTGGATAATTTAATGAGGATGAAGCAACTGAACTGCAAAACAAGTATTTACTTTAATTTCATTTTTTATATTTGCCTTTTTTAGATGATGTTTAGGTACTGTTAATAATGTCTTCCAATAATACATAATTACCTAGAGATATTTTCAAATTTTCTGTCAACTTTAAACATTTTTTAAACTCAAAAACAAGGTGGGCCGCTGGATGACTGCCCTAGCACCCCTACCACCGGGAAAACCCTGAGTTTGATTGTTTTATTCTTTTTCCAAAAACTATTGTTATGAGAGGGTTTAGTGTTGTGGCAGAGACGAAGTTAAAGTGCAGAGACAGGATGGTGACAGTGAGGCTGTTACTGTAATCTTCAAATTGAAACTACTTTATTTCAGTAAATAACCACTAGTTATTCTCGTACATGCACAGGGAGGCAGAGAGATGACATAAAGGGAGAAAATGCAAACTTCCTGTTGAGAAAGATTTTAATTTGAGGAGCTGGAAGTGGTGTGATGATGTGTATAAATGACTGGAGACACGGATATATGGACAGTACAGAAATGATTGTGGAAAGTTGGTTCATATTTAACAGTTTCATCTTCAGAGCTGTGAAAATACTGACCGCAAATTGATGTTGATATTTTGCAGAGTGATTAGTGAGGGAGTTTGCTGTAAAAATCTGGAGAAAATATCAATTATTGATTGCTACAGGCAACCATCATCATTTCTAAAAGAGGCATTAGACACAAGATTAACATACGAAGATTATTACATTCTATAATAAAGTGCATTAAAAGTCTGTGAAGTCCTTACCCTGGGACTGCTGAGGGGGCTTGAGGAGAGACCACTAGAAGCTCCACTGACTGAGCGAGACCTGTTGAAAATAACCAGCATAAAAGTGACAAAAAACAGAATAAAATGAACTTTTAATGTCTATAAATTTTGTATTTATGTACACATACTTACCTCTGACTGTGAGCAGCTGTGTCGAGGGCCCTGCGAGGTGGAGTGGGAGACCCCTGCTCCGTAACACTAAGGACTTCTAGGCTTTTCCTCTCAGGGCGACAGCGGCCATGACGCGTCAGCATGGGAGAGTCGACACGCTTCCGGGGAGGGTCTGCTGAAAAACGTCAACATAACGGGACAACACGTTCTGTCAGCTTTAAACTGGTGTAAAACTGGATTTCCAACCAGTGCAGCAAGCAGGACTGCTCTAGAAAAAGACCCAGTGTGTCTGTTAGTGGTTCTAATTACAAACACACTGATCCACTTATGAGGAGCTATAACAGTTAATTTTTTTGCAAGATATGCAACAAGATACTATTGTAATAATCAAGCATTTTAGTGATTATTCTGATAACAAATTAATTAATCGGATGCATGAAATTTTCTATTCCTGCAAATTTTCATTTAATCACTAAAGGTCATTTTATACAATGTGCATTAAAAATGCAAATAAATAAATAATTTAACTTATGTATTTAAGTAAGAAAATAAACATTTATTATTTAAAGTACAATCAGAGAGCATTCCTTGAAAAGAAGGTTTGATCATTTGTAGAAACTAAAACAATTCTTCTAACACCACCATATGAAAAGCTCAGTCCTTTCTGCTTGATAATGATATGAATTTTTTTTTTTTGATAAACCAATTAATAACTGGATAAGAAGGTGCTTAATAGCAGATTTTGTTAACAGAATTTGAACCGGGTGAAGTTAAAATGACCACTTTAGGAGTTCTTGACAGAACATATTTACAGAAAAAGAATATTTTTCAACCTAAATGAAAAATGAATTGATTTTTGATACAATTTTGGCCATTTGTTCTTTTAACATATGGCATATTTTAGAGTCTGCATACTCCAGTTAATGATTATTTAACTACTAAATTAGCTGACAATTTTTTCCAGAATCGATTTATTGTGATTAATCTGATCAACTGGTTCAGCCCTCCAAAATGTGGACATAAGAAGCTGATAAAAGCAGCTTCCCTCTTGAACGGTTCGCTCCTGCCCCCTACTGACTCACCAACGTCATTGCGTGGAGGCAGGTCCTCATCCTCATAGCTTGGGTAGCGTTCCTTCCTGTCCAGCAGTAGGTAATAGATCATCTTCTCCTGGTTTTCTCTAAATATAAAAACAATGTCTCATACATTTTTCGCACAAGATAGTGTTAATGGAGAAATAATGTTTAACTTTCTACCAAAATTTAAAGCCATATACTTATGTTTTAATGTAATCTTTTCAAGATATGTATTTCTAAACCAATTAAAATGCTTTATTTATGCCTTAAAGAGGCAGTATTATGTCTTTTCCAGGCACATAGTGCCATTTTATAGAACAATCAAATTACTATTTTACCTTCGGTTGTATAAAAATGATATATATCAAATATGATTTGAAATAAATGTCACCAGGTGATTTAAACTCTTGAAATTGGGCGTCTGTCTCTTTAAATCTGTGTCTCTTTCTGAAACTCTGCCTTCAGGAAGTCATCACAACCTGGCTCCTCTATTAACCCTTTAACAACGGTTTTACCAGCGCTGCATTCAGAAGTAGGTCCTACAATGAGCTCAGCAGATGTGAAGTCTGCCAGGTGTTTGCTAATTGCTGTTGGCTAGTCTGAAGAAGCAGAGTATGGGGGACATGGGGCTATATGTGCTCTGTAGTGTGGAAGCATGGGAGCTTGGACACTGCAGCTCCTTGAAGTCGGAGCTGGACCTACCCAGACGTTTTGCACAGATGAATGGTTGCCAAGGAGATTAAAGGATTTCTCAAACATGTATGAAAGAATCAAAACAACTCTCTATGTATGTTTTGATAACATCATGACATGATGTAAAGCTAAAAAAAAGTCGCCTTTAAATAACACTGCCCCTTTAAGTTCTACTTAATCTATTAAGATGACAGGACAGGTGGATGAACACTGAAGTTCTGAGCGGTCTTACTCTTCGCATTGCAAATCACGGGTAAGCTTGACTCGGTCGCGGAAACATCCTAGAGAGTGCATGCTTTCCAACACGTCCGGGTCCAACTCGGTCAGCGACAGGATTCTCCGCACACACACCCGCCTGGGAGGAGGCTGCTCGGGACACGGCTCGTTGCGACCGCCTCTGCGACACGACAAATCACAAACAACCGAGATTAATTTAAAAATATGGTGCAACATCTTCTGACAGCAGAGAGAAAGAATGTTTACTCACTGATACCAGGAGTGTTTCTGGATGGCCTCTAGCTGTAAGAGGAACGGGGCAGATGGGGCCATTAGTTTCTACAGTCTGTTCACAGCCAGATGGCTGCAGAGCTGGGCTGATTTTTTCTTTCTTTCTTTTTTTTTTTAGCTTTGAATAAATTTTATTATCTCAGAATAATGAATGCCAAATCCAAATTTACAACTTTGCTCCTTGATGGAATATAAGAGAACAGAAAATTTCCAGCCCAGGGACTCACATCCTTCTAAATGTCTCATTTTGTTCACAACAAAATGAGACAGTGGTTGATTTTAACACTGTTGTAGAAATGGATCAGATCAGTTTCTCATCAATGATCCCCCAAAATGAAGGAAATCTGAGCCATTTTATTGGTGGATCCCAGTCTTTATGATGCTGTTTATTGATTAATGTTCTGAAGCTTTGATAAAACAGCAGCATTTACTCTCAGATTGAGTTAAATCAAATTACTAACTCCCACTGACTTTATTTAGAGTTCTCAAAGTCAGTGGGATTGAACAGAATGCAATAGAAACATTTTTACCATTATGCAGTGCTATGTCTTGTTTTATCACATTAAAATCCTAAAATATGCACAATCATATGTGTCATCATGGATTGTATCAGAATGACTCACTTATATTAATAGAGGAAAGGGAGTCAATTTTGAAGAAATATGGCCACCATTTACTGAGTTTCTCAGTAAACTCAGGAAATTAATTATGAATGAAAATAATTCATAAAATTATGCTTAGTGGTGACTTGTTCTTTTTTTTGTTTTCCTATTATTTGTAATTACTATGGGGATTGGATTGTTTAATTGTCAATTGTATCACTATCACATGCTTGTTTTGTATATTAAAAGTGCAATAAATGTAATTTTAAAGAAAGTTTCTAAAATTTCGACTAGTGGAAGCAGGTAGCGTACCGTGAGCCTCTTCTCAGGATTAACCTCTATCATGCCTTTGAGCAGCGACTGGCAGTCTGGGGGGATGAAGTGCGGCATGTGGAAGACGCCGCTCTTCACCTTTTCCAGGAGCTGGCGAAGGTTGTCGTGGTCAAACGGCAGAGCACCCTGAAGGTAAGAGGGAGAACAGGAAATGACACAGTTAAAAAAACATTTCAAATTAAAATGAAACTGGACTGTGAACACTAGAGGTTAAAACTGACCACCAGGAGGGCAAACAGGATGACCCCACAGCTCCAAACATCTGCTCTCCTCCCATCATACTTCTCTCCCTGTAAGACAGAATATTATAAATCTAAAGTTGATTCAAATAGAATTCACTTACTTTACCTGAATTATGAGTTATACAAGCTTAAACATGGCTACATTTCTGTCAAAAGAAACTCTGTAATCCATTTTAATCCCTGTACTTATTCTGTCTCCACCGACACTGTGAAAACAACATTTATTTGATGGAGCAGGATAATCTTTTAAGTGCTGAGCGCAGTGCAAAAACTCACTTTGACAAGACATGAGCCCCATAAAAGCAACACAGGTCCCAGATTTATCGTCAGTTTGAGAGATTTCACGTTTACCTTCAATGGTTTTCAAATCATTAGTGCCATCACTTGGTGTTCAGCTCATGTGGCTCAACACGTTTGCTTCTGGATCAATAATTTAATCACATCATTTGCTAATTTCATCACAGGTAAAGGCACTCACCCGTATAACTTCAGGACAGGCATAATGTGGTGATCTGAAATCAAAGAAAAACATGTTATGGGACGTATTAATATTTCTATAAATACTGTGGTGAAGACAGGAGTAGTGATAACTGCATAAAAAGGGAATTAACAACATTTACTCTTCAAAAGAGTAAAAGCTAAGATGTGCTGGTTTTAGCTTCAGTGGCTAATAGTAAGTTCTGTTTCTGCAAACCTCACGTATTGGGAACCCCAGCAAAGATGTGCAAAAACTTTCAAATATTTGCATCTTTAATGGTATTAGCATAATTTTACACAAAGGAGCGTATAACACCATGGCATTCTCAAAATATCAGATTTTAAAAACTTAATATCTGGTGATCTGAAGAGTTTTGCCAGTAAAATTAAAATTATTTGGATTTTAGATTGTTTAATGATCCAAACTTTAATATGTAATTATCAAAGAAATAGTTCACCAAATCCAAAATTAATTCACTTAAAACGTTTCTTTTTAAACACAGATGTAAACGTACTGAATTACAAATGTATTTTATAACTCTGCACACTTAAATACACCAATAGCTTCACAAGGTCGATCAAATATATAAAAACAACTTTAATTTGGTCGGTCAGTGCAATTAGAAGTAAAACAGTAAATGTAAAACAAATAATAAAGAAACGGAAAGGACAAAAACAATAAGTTTACTACCTTGGTCAAACGTAAAAATAAACTATGAGAAACTTTCTCCTGAATGGTTCAGAAAGTGTAAATATAATGTAAAATATATGATAAAGGATGACATTGCTCAGAGCACAAAAAATAGAATTAGACTGTATAGATTGGGCACATTGTCAACAATACCCAATGTAGAATTTTTCCCAATATCAGGACCGATGCAGATATTAATATTAGATCAGTGCATCTTTAGTTTAATGCTTTGCTCACATCTTTGCTCATGAATTAGCCTGGTTCTGTATTAACACACAGGGCTGGTACTGACCCACAGCTGGTCTCCAACAGGCTGTCCCCCACCTGCAGGGAGGCCATACCGAAGTCAGCAATACGAATATTGTTCTTCTCATCCAGCAGCAAGTTCTCTGGCTTCAAGTCTCTGTGGCTGCAAAAACACAACACACACACACACACACAGATTACAGACGAAAGAGGAAATCTATTTCTGACCCGGTAAAAGAGATCTCAGAACCAGAGCTCCAAAAGCGAAAAACCAACCAGATGGAGTGACTGTGGCAGAAATCCAACGCAGAGATGATCTGTCTGAAGAACTTCCTGGCTTCTTTGGGAGTTAGACGTCCCTTCTTCACCAGGTAGTCAAAGAGCTCTCCTCCTGACACATGCTCCAACACCAGGTACCTGTCAGCAAGCAGAACAGCACAATGAGACTGCATCCTTCAGCAGGCAGAGTTAGTACTAAAATCCCTCCGTCTCAGGGATGTTTATATGGATATGTTTATGATGTCCAGTTCCAAGACGACTGACTACTCCAGGTTTATATTTACCTGCATTAAATTAACATTTTATCTCTATGGTGCTATAATAAACAAAAACAGTTTAGGTAGGAGTTTCATTTTCACACCCACTGAAATAAATAGAGTAAAAATATACACCTAGTGACATTCTGATGTTAGCTTTGTTTGTTGTTATTTCTATGTCTCTCTATTTGTCAGCTATATCTCAAAGTTTTTACTTATTTAGAATATGCTTCTGCAGTTAGTATAAATGCTAAGAAGCATGGGAGTCTTAAAATTATCTTGCAAAAGTAACCTAAATACTAAAAGGAGACATGAGAAAGTATATGTATTTAATAAATAGCGTAAAAGATAAAAAAACAGGACTTGGATAAATAAAAGCAACACACTGGCTGTTGATGCAGATTATGTTACTTTTTAACTGACTCTATAAAAACACTTGTATCCTCAAGCAAGATTCGGGGTCACGACCCTTTTACATTTTTACTTTGTGGGTCAGAAGCTGGAAAGTTTTGGAACCACTGGAGCCCAAAATGATCTCAAAATATCAATAATTACTGGAACAAGATGGCCAATCCATGTCGGCACTTTGAGGGAGAAAATATTTGTAGATTTATGTTCACAATCTTAGCTTATAAAATCTCATTAAGGACCATATCATTTTTAGACAGGGTCATTTTTAGTGCCACTAAAACATGGCACATAAATATTTGAAAAATACAAATTTCTCACCCTTCCTAAAGTAGTACTGGTCTCCATCTAATTCGCAAGTTTTCATTATTATCACAACTCATTATTGAGCTTGAATTGTCCCGAGTTGTGCAGCAACTCACAGATATTTGTTGTTCTCATAAACGTCATGCAGCTTCAACACATGCGGATGCTCGATCAGTTTCAGAATGGCAATCTCCCTTTCAACCTGGTTAAACAGAAGACAAAGACAAAAATGCTACAGAGCCAGACACCAGTGATCATTCTGAAGCATCAGAATTAAAGTAAGTAGACAATAAATAAAGAAGAAATGCCACAGTTTGTTTGTAGTTTAATACAGCAGGCAACATTGACAGTGTTTTCCACCTATTGCTGTACTGAAAAAAAATAAATAAATCTCTAATTTACGGTAAAATACCGGCAGATGTAATTGCCAGAATTTTTTTACCATAAAATTATACCGTATTTATATGGTAAAATTCTGGCAACCACAGCTGTGGGTATTTCACCGTAAATTAGAGATGTTTTTTTTTTTAAAGTTTGCACACTGCCAATCAGCTGGCTGAAAGAAGGCTACTAAACTTTAACCTTGCTTAAAAGAGACAAATTTAGTCTTTGTAAACAGTGAGTCAATATCCTGACTAATATACCAGCTAATATCAACTTGTTTTACTTGTGTTACTCTAAAAAGAGCAGAAAGCCAAACAAGTATAACTTTTGGCTATATAAAACTGCAACTTAATATGAACTTTCAAAATAAAGCTTTGAAATACTTTAAAAATTTATAGCAGCCAAATTTATATATTGAGTTTTAGGGGGCATTCTTTTAGTTTTTCTAATGGAGAATTTAGAAAATCTAGCATCCAATTACAGAAAGAGTGTAACAATTTACAAAAATCCCTAACAAAGCTAGACCACTAATGAAAAATAAGAAATGGTTTAGTCCTACATAATAATATAACCAAAACCCTAGCAAAACAAGACTTTAAGTTACTAATGGATCTAAACTCACAATGCAAAAAAATTAATTCTGCTTAAAACTCCAAAATATAGCTCACAGAAACTTTTTAAAATAAAAATCCTGCTTTTTAAAGGTTTAATTATCACAAAAGTTGGTTCCATGTTTCCAATGGGCTTCAAAGCCCAAAGATGATGCATTTTGGGCCAAATTCAGCAGCAAAAGATAGATTACAGTTTGAGGCAGTATGCAGCAATACCACCTGAAAATTTATTCAGGAATATTAGCAGTCAGCATTATAACAACTGTATAATCAATCCATAATTGTGTTTTAAAAGTGCTAGAAATAATACCTGCTTTTCTGTTTTGAGTAAAAGCAATTATACATTTTTGTTTTAACACCGTGTATTTATTTGGGAGCAGCTACGTACCTTCATCAGAACTGACTCAGACAGCTTCTCGCGGTTGACTATTTTGATCGCAACCTTCTGACCCGTAATACAGTGGACGCCGAGTTTGACCAGTCCTGAATGTAGAAAAGAGACATATATAATTTTGATTCAATATGGTTCAGTTTTATATTGTTCATTCTACAATGGGTGTGTGTCCTCTCACCTGTCTGTCCCTTCCCCAGAGTCTTCTCCAGTCGATAGGGCCCAACATATTGAGCAGACTGACTCAGAGACAGTTCCTTACTCATACTGCTCCCACTGAAGGCTTAATACACAATTAGAACTAATACTGCACTGGGATTTATTGCAATTTCTCTGGTACTGTACAGGTTTTACATAGGTTGGTGCAAGAAATTATGCTCAACTTTAAATGTCAGGGATATCACAGCTATTTCTAGTTTACTAACATGTATCATGAAATAACACACAAGTCAAACCATTTGGAAATAAAATTAAGCTGAGATAAATAGTTTCCTGTTCTAAGACGCGGTAAACATGTCGTTACAGTTAAAACAAAAATATATAGTTTAAAGCACAGAAACTGGGATGACAGTTTGTACCAAGGCTGCTTACTGAGTTAAATACCAACCATTGTCCTTAAAATGAACATTATAAGGTACTGCAGGCTAACTAGAATGTTTTACGTATGTACATTAGCTTATTGGTGTAATTTAGTTACATTTATGACGTTAACTACATGTATATGTCATGAACCTACAGCTGTAAAACAAGCCGCCTGCTTTAAAGCCTTTACTTATGTCATTTTCAGTTTGAGCGTAAGAACGAAATGTCCAACACGTACGCTTAGATGTTTGCTCCGAAAACGTGACAATAGTTATTTTTTCCTGTGTCAGGCCTGTTTTCACAGGTGCAACAACATGCTATCTGAGGCTAGCTTTAGCTTCGACGCCTCGACCAACGGCCGTCTCGCGCCTGTCACAAACACCGACCCCGCTTGAAGTTTCTCGGCGTCGCCAAACGGTCACTTTTATCGCACGGCTGCCACATTCTCTCGGATTCTCGAGGTGAAACGCGCAGTCCTCTCCGGACGACCATCTTCTTACATGTATATGTAATTGTATATTTGTTATTTTTCATTAGCGTAGCGTAGTCCTCCCCCGTCCCCTGCCTCTGCTCGTCTCTGCCTCCCTACATCACTGCAAGTGGCGGATCACAGCATCTTCTTCCCTCTCTCCTCTCCTTCGGCGTGTCCTCCATGGGCGGTGACACATACAGGTGAAACAACACCGCACAAATCAGCTTATCTTCCTCCTCGTTTCGGATCCCAGTTCACGCAAGCGAAAGGCCCCCCTTGGATGATACTCCGTTTTCTTGCCGTAAATCGATATTTTCGCTCCCCTCTTCCCTTCCTTCGCCCCGCTCGCATCAGCATCCGGGTCTCACTCTCTCTCCATCCTCTCTCCTCTTGATTTCTCTTCCCCGCCCTCCTGGTCGCCTTCCTCAAAATACGCTTATCTCTGCATTCACCTCAGCACCTGCCACACTGTGGGCTCCGTGGGCCGCAGAGGACACCTCCCTCCCTATTATTATGAAAAGACGCGTGTAAACATCGCCTCAGGCTGCGGATGGGACGATGAGGAGCTGCTGGCCCAGAGAGATTTCAGTATAACTTGGTAGGCCGGTAGCACTTTATTTAACACGACAGGAATAGTTTTTGTAGCTGTACCTTGCAAAAATATTCATACCCCCTTGAACTTTTTCTCTTTTGTTCACAACTAGAAATTGAAATGTATTTCATTAGGATTTTAATGAGACAGAAAAACACTAATGTTTTTGTTACAACTACAGATCTGAAAAGTGTGGAGTGTATTTGTATTAATGCCCCCTTTTTATACTTTTAGTCTGTTGAGGAAAAATGAAGTGCATGTGATTGCTTCCAGAATAAATAATTAGTCACCTGCTGTGAGAACAGCTGGGTATTTATCACAGTTTATTATTTATAGTGATAATTTGATGTAGATTTCCCTACATCTTCCTATTTAAGGATCAAACATCATGCTAGAAAAAGACACACTGGATCATTATGTTATTTGCATTATTTTAATTTAAACAAGTGTGCTGTTGGACATATTGGAATTACATTCATCTTGAGTTTTCTGGTAACTCGATTTGTTCCAGATTTCTCCTCACTGGAAGATCTGGAAGCTAGAAAAACCTTTAACTGGTGGACGCCTAAACGCAACATAAGAAGAAGGAAGAAAACGAGGAAGACACAAACATTAGCTTCACCGATTAGCAAAATTTGGTATTTGATTAATGTCTTATTAGCTGTGAGAATGACTCTAAATAAAAAACACTTTGACTTCAAACACTTTCACTCCTTAAGATTAATAAGATTCAGACTAAGCAGAGATTTTTCATACGAGGTTTATTTAGGAAAGCTTTGAAATAACCAAAGCTTTCCCAGAAGAAGGCAGGCATAAATACAGTATGTGATAGTTTGTAGGGATGTGAATATACTTTTTAAATCCATATTTCTTCGTTTATCAGGATCCATCACACAGAGTTTTTATGCAGGCGTGGAAGGCATCCATCAGATCCTTGCAGGCCACCGCTTTCTTTTCTAGAACGCTGTAACACAAGACATGACACACTTAGTCTGTACTCATAAAAACACCTTATAGAAATGAGCCAGCATAGAATTACAAACACCAGAAATGTAGCTAAATGTTTTCTAAAAGTGCATCAGTGGATTTTTTTCACTGCAATTTGCTAAGTTTTTCTTTTTTGCAGCTCAAATTTGTGCATCTTTGTAAACTGCCATCAGCAACAAGATCCATGCACCAAATATCTGCTCCTTCTTAGAGTGACAAACAAATTTGTTGTGTAAAAAGCTGCACATTAAATTCATGTTTTATTGCTGTTGTTGCATGATTTCATACAGAAAATCTGTATTTTTTTTTAAAAATCCAGCCTTTAATTTCAGTTCATTTATTCAGAAGGGAAAATGTTTCAAACTATGATAAGCCCTCCATAAAATGCATCTATGAGCAAAAAGAAAAGCATAAAAAAAAATCATTTTAAAACCAGTAAAATCTACATTATTTGCTTTAATATATATCATTTTTGAAACTAAATTGAAAAAAGTAAGAAGATCAAATAAATGTTAAAAGATGAGGTAACGTTATCACCTGTGTTCAAGCATGAAATTATTTAAAGAGTAAAAAAGTATTTAATCTATTGAAGTACTAAGTAACATGTGATTTAATATTTAACAATGACGTCATCAGACAAAACAAAAATAGAAAGTCATGTGCAGTGCAAATTCTGGTATTTTAAAGACTAAAATGAAAAAGTGATATATATATATAAAAGTTTCAAAACTAAATTTCAAGCAGAAGAAACAATTTTCTAAATCAGTTTCTTCAATATAATGTCAATATTTATTTGACCTCTAATTGTAGCAACAAGCTCAGAAGACAGAAAATTACACCAGATAACAAAGCTTGTGTAGAAACAAGAGGTCTCACTTCAACAAACTTTAGGTATGTGTCTGGTGTATTTTTGGTCAAATCGTGTTTGTTCTTCATTCAGAAGTTACTCACAGAGAGTAGAGTAGCCCAAATTTTACTCAAGTAAGATTAGGAATAATTAATTATAATATTACTCAAGTAAGTCAAAATGTGCATTAAAACTACTCCTAAAAGTATTTTTTTCCCCAAAAAAAAGTTATACAAGCAAATGTAACTGAGTAAATGTATCCAGTTACTATCCAACTCTGAACAGTTCTGCCAACTGCTCCACCATGTAGATTAAATAAAAGATCATCGTAAATAACAATCAGTAAATGGAAAATTGGTCACAATGACAGTCTTTTGGCAGGATAATAAATCAAAACATATGACCAAAATAACAGAAAAATTATTCAAAATGAATGCTTCTTCTATGTTTAGAGGGTGAGCTTAAAAATAGGATAGCAAAGGAGAGCAATCGTCTCTCTGTCTGCTTCCTCCTTGTCAAAAGTTAGAGGAACGACTAACAGTGTCAATGATGCTATTTTAAAAACAATAATGGTTTTGTTACACAGTATTTCTTCCCCTTGTGACTAAATATCCTTAAATTAAAAGCTGTTTTTTGTTTGTTTTTACTGTCAGATTCTTAAGAATTCTGCTGGAATAAAAGATTAACCCATTTAATATTTTTTTACTGACATCCTTACGTTGCGTGCCAATAAACACGAGTCTTTGTAACGTGAGTTGACACCCTGGTACTGTATGTGCCGTTCCTCATGTGTGGAGTCTATTTTAAGCTTCTGATCTATTTATGCGTCTTAAGACCTTGGTGTTCCTGGACTTCAAGCTCTATTGTGGTTTGTCAAATAATGTAAACAAATGATCTGTGATTGATGGAGTCAATAAAGCTTCTGATGGCACGGATTCACTTTATCAGTCAGATGCAATGTGTATTTATTGCCAGCAATTAGTGTTAAAACTCACCACTTGTCAACGTCCGCCTTGATAATCTGACATGGAGCTGGAGCCGCGTCAACAGGAACCGGCATTTGGACTGAACAGAACCGGAGGTTTGCTGCAGCAGCAGCTGCGGTCAAGTGGGATCACAGAGAGAAGCGCTAACAGTTGACTGGGTGGGTGGGTTATATTTAAATGTATTTAAAAGTTTTTATCCTTTTTTAACCGTAAAGCAAATTGAAATTAAATTAGTACAAAAATTCACAGTCAGATGTACTGGGTAAAGTACTTGCCTTGTTAAAGATTTTCTCTCTTTTTATTTTTTTTTTTCTTTTATTTACATAAATGCATTATCTTATCTAAGTAATATTCCCTGGTTTATATCCTTTGTTTTGTTATTCTTCTAATGACTGTGTGCATGCGTGACCTTTGGGGTCAGCTGCTATGCATCACAATGTCCTCTTAATTCTCTCTGCATGAGGTCAGTCAGTTTTAAACCAGTTTGTTGCATTAAGGGGCTGAAATGGGAGAAGTTTCATTTGCATGCAAAAGAAAAAAAAAGAAAAAGGAAATAGAATTAGTTTTAGGAAAGGATGAAAGAAGCAAACAGGCATTTTCCAGGCTTTGAGGATGAAAATGGAGAAACTGAAAATTTACAGGAAAATATGCATAGCTGTTTGAAACAAAATAGAATAACTAATTTCCTGTTTTTAATTTGTGCATTACAGTATGTTCAGAGTTTTATCATTTATCATAGCAAAGTTGAAGCTTAATTGAAAAAACTGCTAAAAAAAAAAAACTTTCCATATCAGAATTAATAAAAGAACAAGCAAAAGCGTGATATTTTATTTTATATTTTTATTGTCTTTTGCTTTTTTGTAAAATAAATCAGTGTCTCAAAAATATGGTCATATTTATTACAAATAGACCACACTAAAATAGCAGCATTTTATGGTTAGATTCATTAACTTAGAAAATACGTTTTTTGTTGCTCCATCCAGAGTTATTGAAGAATAAATTAGGAAAGTATTTGTACTCCTTCAACTTTGCGCATTTTCTCACTTTATAAATTTTTATATATTTTATCACAATCTTGTTGGGATTAAATAAAGATGTGTGCTACGCCTTTCAAATTTGTTAAAAATGTATTAAAAATCTGTAAATGATTTTACTTTGACTATTTTTTTATTGTTCTAATATTAAAGGAAATGACACAGTTTAAATAGTAGAATTACTTTTTGCAAGCCAATCTTTGTCTGCATAAAATATAAAATTCCAGAGCTGGCACAAGCATTAATAATGTGCTCACTTGACAGATTGTATATTAAAGATAATTTATATCAAATACTCTGTATTTGATATAAACTATAGGACATTGCAAGACCTAATATTTTTAAAAATCTTTTTTCAACTGGAAAAATCAAACCTCTCCACTAGAGGGCAGCAAACACTGACACGACACTGAACAGCCAGTTGAATGGCCTTTAGGATGTGTAGGATAAATAGCATCATACTGTCATATTAAATAAACCAGAACTGTGTTCCGATGAGATTAAGATAACAAAGTGTTAAACATGCTTTTGATTAAGGCCAGATTTTTGTATTAAATATTTTTTTTTTAATTAGTTTTATGTAATTTTCTAGTCTTAAATATTATGTTTTCATTGGCTGTATGTGGAAATCATTACAATTAACAGAAATAAAGACTTGTAGACATCAGTTTATGTGTAATTATTATATATTATGCGTTTCTGAGTTACTGGAATAAATGAATTTTCCAATAATATTCTAATTTGTTGAATGGGTTTGTATTTCATGCTCTTCTGTCTTTGTGTGATAGTTTAATAATAACCTTCTTGGTTATATCTCAGTTTATTTTTAAACCTAGAAGTGACACAAGGTTGTGTAGCAGTCTAGCCATTTAAAGTGTCAGAAAACCCCCAAGTAGGTGTGAACTACTAGACCATCTCTACCAGCCAGGGCTCAATGATCCTCCATTACCATAATTACTAGAAAGCGCAGTGTGCCATCTGCTGGCCTGAACAATTATGTACATATGTCTGCCAGGCAGGTTCTCTAAATAATAAGCTTTAACAGAAGCATGTAAACAAGTGTTGCCATGTTAGGAGGGGAAAACATGAATGGAATCCGAAACCATGGCGGAGGCCAAAAAGGGTCAAGTACAGAGTCAGAGGGATTTACAACAGGTTTAAAACAGGAAATGTCATCTGTTGTGAAACAGTTGGAAGATTTCCACCTCTTTGTTCTTTATGTTCATCTTTTCTATGCAATCTATAGATTTAGATTCATAAAATGTTACACTGCCTCTTTTGGCTGGGTTAATAATGTCTAATACGGTTGTCATAAATCTGTAAATGTAATCATAAAACAATGACTTATTTGCAGTTAATAATATGCAATTACAGGGCATTTTTATTACACAAATTAGAAAGTAAATATTACACTTTTACTACATCACTTTTACATTTTTACAAATATACATATCACTTTCTAATATGCATATTTTATTACACAAATTAGAAAGTAATTATTACATTTTTTATACATCAAATGGAATTTATTTTATACATTACATTAGTTTTGTTTTTCTTAATTGATTTGACCTCTGTTGTTGGCAGTTTAAGTTCTTAGATTTACATATTTGGTTGTTTTATTATATTACATTTCTTTCATAGCACAGCGATAGATAGATAGATAGATAGATAGATAGATAGATAGATAGATAGATAGATAGATAGATAGATAGATAGATAGATAGTTTTTATTTATCTGTTTATAGCTTATATTAGTATTTTTAAGAATTATTTTATTATTATTTTTCACTGACTTAATTCATATAGATTTGTGTTTGTGTAGTCTTGTTTATTTTGGTCTCTTTTTTCGTTGTTTTATTATAACGTATCTTTATCCACAGTTTCTCTTATTAATAAATCTTTTTTATCAGTATTCTTCTTCTTTGAGTTGGTGTCTGGTATTTGTCATTACATTTCAGATTTACTGCTCCATTATCAAACCTTTAGAAAACACAGACCATTTGGCAGCATTTAGTTTGCAAATGAGTGTCAAGATCTGGATATGAATTTGCAAACTAAATTCTCCAGCACAATAAATCTGGTTGTCTCGGGATTTTCTCCGCTTGCACTCGAATGCGTCTCAGCAAACTGCAACGTGCAGGGCGAGCTGCTCGCTTATTTGGTGTTGATTAATCGTTATCCCTTCAAAAGAATGAAAATGTGGAGGAGCGAGCGGGGCTTGTTGGCAGACTGGTAGCCGGTGAATGGAGGTCACAGCAGACACCGAGTGAGACAGAGGAGAGGGAGGACGGACAGCGGCTATCCGCCTTCAAAAATGGCGTCTCCGGAGGAAAATGAGTAAAAAATATTTAAACGCGGCCTATTTCTTTACACTTCCTCGTCCGGCTTTTATGTATATTTTTCGTGTTCTTGCGTCACCCTTTGAGGTGTGAACGACCCAGTTTCTGCTTTTACTCGGGTGGCCTTCGGCGAAAAGAGGGGAGCGAGTATTTTGGGGAAATAAAAGCAGCCCCGTTTTATTTTGATGCGTCGTTGCTGACAGCTAGCATCTGCTGCTAGCCCCACACAGCTCCGCTCCGGAGGGGGGTGGGAACCATTTGCATGCGGAGAGAGCAAGAGGGGGGGGGAAAGAGATTTTCAAATTGGGGATTTTCTTTTTGCTCGTCCATGGGGAATGATTGCTACCAACGTGGCCCCGTCGATTGCTATCTTTTCTAGAGCTAGCATCAGCGTAGCCAAAACTAGCCTGAAGAAAGGGGAGGAGAGACGGTGGAAAAAGGACGCGTTCAAGTCAAATGTTTAAAAGCAAGTCGCCCATTAGAGAGCAAATCCGCGGCATCTTCATCATGACCGTGACTGGTTTCAGACCGAGGAAATGATAAAGGCACAGGAAAAGGTGAAAGACTGGCTTTTTTTGGAGGTGCTTGGATTGTAGCCCCGTAGACCCCCCTCTTTTTTCATCCAGCTTTCTCCTCCTCCCCACCATTTCTCTTTCAATATGCTGTTTTCCACTCCTGAGGACTTGCTTATGAAACCGGGGAAAATAGCTTGAAAGCGAGAACGTGGAAAGACTGGATATTTTTTCGTGCCCTGCTACGTTCTCGTCGCTTTCACTGTAACTGCTCCTAAATGGATAGAAATTACCCGGGAACAGGATTTGGTGATTTGGGCGCAGGAGCAGGATGGAGTTACGACAGAACGGCAAAAAGGTAATGCATCGGGATCCAGACAATGTGCATGCATCAAATCCGTGCTACTTTGTGCAGGGCACTGTGTGACCTCCCGTGTAAACAAATTGGGCAGCCAGGAGCTTCATTTACAGCCCCGTGCGTAGTGCATTGTCATCCAAACAGTTTGCATAGTAATATTATTATAAACAGGAATGGATAAACGTGTGTCGTGGGGGTGGGCGGGGTGGAGAAAGGAGAAGGTTGGGGGGGTGAATTGAACGTGATTGACATACATGGGGCTTTAGGTAGGACCTGGCGGGATGGATGGAGGTGGGGGATGTCTGAGTGTCCATTGGAATTATTGTTCCCTGTGTTGCAGGCCTGAACACAGATAAATTCATAGGGATTGATGGGAAAACTGTGAGGAGTGCAGACGCAGCAAACCCCCTCTCAGCAACCCCCCTGACAGTAATCAGCCAGATAAACTGATGCATATTAATTAAACACGTACCCCACTGTCACGCATAATAGAAACAGACGTATAGAAATAACGCATCACTGTTTAGATGTCAACTTGGGTGCGTTTGTGATTTAGCGGATTTGTGATGGGTTTGCTTGTTTTGGTGCTCATTTGCATATTACAGCTCTGCCACAAAAAAAATCTCCATCCTGTGCATCGAAGGTGCAATCTGCAATTTGACTCTAATAAAACCAGAATTCAGGTGAACAAATCAAATTAGAGGATGAAAGCTTCACAGGATGCGTGAAGGGGAGCTCTGTAGTTTAGCTTTGGTTAGCCTGGCAGCTAGCGCTCCGTGTTACAGGGAAGCAGAGCAGAGGCCTGTCCACGCAAACATCATCCCCGCATTTCTGCTCCAAACGTTTTAGGGAAAAATAGATTTTCGTGATAAAACTCAAAAACGGAATACGCGCCTTTTATGAAAGCCGATTTTTGCCAAACAAATATGCTTATTTGTTTTTGCATGCAGCTTAGCTCGCATTTGCGTCGGCATGCACCATTCAGTTGTTAGCTGCATCGCCATACTAATTAGCGGTTACAGACATGCTAATTGTTTGTCTGCGGACCAAACCGACGAAGTGTATTTTTTTTATTTAGCTGCACATTGCACTGCAGTGTCATATGCTTTATTTATACGCAACGCGGGCCTTGCACAGTTCGGGCCTAGTCTCTGCATTTCTCCCAAATGATGCTACCAAATGCTAGCATGCATCTGAACAGGCTGACAGGCAGCCACGCATTTCATCTCCCTTCTCTAAGGCCAAATTATCCAGCTACAAATAATCATATGAAGGAAGTTAGGAAACAATTATGTAACGAAATTGCGTTTTATTGATTGGAAGTAAGACATTATTTTATAATTAAGTATGCCTCACTGTATGGGCTTGACAGATTTATGACTACTGTAATAGATATTAGTAAAATGAGGATGGTTGTAATTGTGTGAGTCCTTCAAAAATAAATTGATTTCATTAATAGTTTTTGGTTTTCTTGTTAATAGAAAACTTAATTGTAATTTGGAACAAATATAATTAATTACCCTTATGATAGAGGAATAGAGTAATTCACTTGTGTGATTTTGTGTGCACTGAAGCTAACCTCCACCAAGTCGTTTTCAGGGGTCACATTTGGGAAACTGACTGGATTTATGTTAATATGCTCTGAAGATTGATTGACACTTCCACCCTCCACGCCCTCCCCATATCCTCTTCCTTCCCAGTCTGGTTTATGGGAGTTCCAGATCATCCCACCCTGACTCCGAGCTCCTTCACAGACAAGCCTACTCCACCCCACACCCTCTGCAGGGCTATGCCACCAATCACCACCCAGGGAGCTCTGGCCAAGGCGGGGCTTGGGGAGCAGCTGGACGGAGTTTGGGTAAGATAAATGTCATACCTTCCATGTCACCACCATAAGGGACCCTGCCAGTGAATTATTTGGTCAGCCTGTGCAGGGTCTGATAGGCTATTGTCACAGACAAATGTGCAAATTTTGGCTCAGTGAAGTTTAAACCCTGCATTCATTCCTGATCTGCAGGTTGTTTTGAGCAACAGTGATTATTATATTGAAAGGTGGATTTGGAGTTGCAGTTATGCTCTCAAGTTTACATACATTCACCACTGAATTCAATTATGTAATTATGTTACTCATAATAACATAATTATTAGGATTTTTAACTATTCTTCTTCAGCCTGTTACAATAAAAAAAAAAATTCCGGGCGAGAAATTGTCCCAGAAATTATTGCAATAAACGATAATATTGTTGTTTTGAGACCATTTTCATGTAATATAATAGTAATATCATAATAATACAAGAACACATTCTCAAAGATCAATTAACTTTAAATTCGTACGGACATTTAACGCTGAAGCTGGTAGATATTTTAAATATTCAAATTGAACAAACAAAACAACAGAAACAACAGATTATGAATGAATTATGAAGTCTCCTTTAACAAAATGTCCTACAAAAAGGTTAGTTGAGACCAAATCACCAGATTGAAGACTTTTCTCATTAAGTTTTTGGTAGAGAAAAAAGAGAAAAACAATAAATCATGCAAATGGAAATTATTGCGCTCGTTTTAATTATCATTCAATTAATTGATTTATTGCTTATTGCAACAGGTCTAATTCTTCTGTCAGGTCAGACTGAATAGAATATTCAGTATTAAGCCACAGTGGGGAAGTTCAGGTGTAACGTTGATTTACACACAGATAAAAATATAAAAATACATCAAAGCAAAATTAAAAATAACATGCTCTACAGTAAGAGCAAAATTACAATGCATTTATTAAAAATAGTGTAATCAACTCCAAAGGAATGTGCAGCTGACTGAGATCATTTTAAAAAGTGTGCAAAATGTGCATGTCCATTTGAAAAAACAACAACAGATTATTCCCAATAAAAGAAAATAAAGTAAATAACGTCAAAATTATTTGAAATTAGTAAAATAGTCCAAATGTCATGATCATACAGCATATAATTTGATAAATTATAAAAACAAGAGCTGGGTAAACAAGTTTGAATTAAATTTTGGGTTTTCTTCACAAAATTGTACATACTCAGAAACATTTAGACCCATTTTGTATATAAGCATTTAGTTTTCATGTGTGTTTGGGATTATTTTCCTGTTGGGACACCCAACTGTGTCCAGGTTGCAGAGTTCTGATCCAAAAAATATCAAAGCTAAATTGGTTACTTTTATTGAACAACTGAAAAAGCAGCAAATTTTAAGCCCCCAATTGAGAACCCTGTACCTTTTGTCAGGCATGGTGGTGGGAGCATCATACTGAGGGTCTGTTTGACATTTGATAGACTAAGGAAAGGGAACTACTTTCAAATTATTCATTTTCATCTTAAACCAAAGCTAACCAATAGGACAACAATCTAAACACACACTAGTAATGGTCTTAGATTGGATAAAGAAACTAACATTGATTTGACCTCTGACCTTACCCCTGTTGAAGAACTCAGTATTATATCAGAAGTTTGGGAATAGCTACAAAAACCATGTGGTTGCTTAGCAACCTGCTAAAGGACAACTTACTAAATTTTAGTGGGAATTAATGTATGTAGTTGAGCTTATATGGATCATTTTGGCTTATTTGAGCTAAAAGAAACTAAGTTCAAAGTTTTTAATGCTTATTATATTGTATATTAAATGTTAGCAACTTATTATATTGTATATTTTTTTAGGTTATTTACTGTAAAAAATGGCATTATAAATTATTAAATCATTCTAAATACACATTTTTGAATAAAGCTTTACATTTTTTCACTGTTACTGTCCCTTATAGCTCAACATTTGTATAATTTGCAGTTCTCTCTTTTATTTTTGTATTGTTTTTCCCACATATTAGTAGAAATATAATGAACCTTTTTACGTGATTGTTGTAATTGTGTATTATTTCCTTCTGTAAGGTCTTTCTGGGCTGTTTGACACTGGCCTGCACCACGCCAGCCCTTCCGCTCCTGACGCCTCGGTCATGAACCTGATCTCAGCTCTGGAGTCCCGAGGTCCACAGCCTCCGCCCTCCGCCTCCTCGCTCCTCTCTCAGTTCCGCACACCATCCTGGCAGACAGGTGGGGCCATGTTAAATCCTCCCTGATGTGTTGACATTCAACCAGACCCAATGTCAATATGACATTTAAAAAAAGCAACCCTCCAATGTTTGCCTACATTAATATTCGGACAATTTGTGTGTGGGTGCATTCTGTTAAAAGATTTAAAAGGGGTCCATTATGCAAAATTCACATTTAAAAATTTTACTACTTACATTTGGGTCTCTACTGCTTCTTAAACAGTCCAAGCGCTTAAGAAAGCCACCATGCTATTTTTAGGCAATAAATTAATGCTTTTTTGGTGTCAGGAAAATCTGCCTTTTCAAAAAACCTCCCAATTGTTAAGTCATGTTCAACAGGCGATAGGCTGTCACCTAGCAACCCAAGCAGAGCTCCAGCACTGCTGGTTTTACCACTTTATGAGCTGTACAATGACTGCTGGATAAGATAAATGTTTTGGTGCTGACTTACCATCCAGAAACCATTTGCTACATTGTTGTTGTTTGTGCAGGTGGCTCCACTTATGCTTTTCAAAGATGTACTGTTGTATCATTGTGCATCAGTTTGCAGCCATTTTCACATGCAACTGTAAATGTTGAGTTGGGGTCATGCCCAACAGCAGTTTATTTGCATATAAAGTGACAGGAAGCCCTATAACAGCTCATTCTGAAAGGAGATAGGCAGAACTAATATTTAATTATCTAAGAATGAGTTCATGCAAAAACTGTAATGACCAGGTTTTATATAGCCTATAGACCCATCCCATTCTAAGTAACCATAATAGGTCACCTTTAAGGATTTAATTTTACATAAAGCCTCTATTTAAATTTATTTAGATGATTTGATTAATTTTCCAATGTTTTCCTTTTCTAACAGCGATGCACACGCCTGCTCCTCCTGAACTGTTCATCTCTGGAGCCCTCCCTGGCTCTGGATCCTTCCCTTCCTCTTCAGCTCTATCAGCCTATCAACATCCAGCATCCTTCTCCAGTCGCTCTTTCCCCACAGCCTCCCTTTCCCTCCAGGAAACGCCCACATTTAGCCCCACCTCCAACGGTCTGCTCTCCCCCCACGACCCTCTTTTACACATCAAAGCGCCGTCCCAGTCCAGCCTGGGTTTTGATAGACTCCTATCGTCACAAGGTGCCGCTGCCGCCGCCGCCTACAGGGGTAGTCAGGACCCCACGGGCGCTTCGTCGGCCCAGGCGTCTTCTGCCAGGCACCTGCAGTCGCACCAGTTCAATCTGCTATCATCTCAGCTTCAAGACCAGTCCTCCCAGCTGTACAACCCGTCCGTGTTCTCCTCAGCCCAGCCCCAACCTCAATCCCAGTCGCAGTCAAACTCGGCTCAGGAAAGGGCCATGCCCCGACAGGACAGCGTCATCAAGCACTACCAGCGGCCCACGCCTGCTCAGTCGCAGCTCTCCTCCTCGGCTGCTCACTCTCTCCAGCACTATCTCAGCTGTGGAGGAGCAGGCTACCAGCAGATCGCCACCCACCACAGGCATGCTGGTCTTCCCTGCAGCCCGCTGGGTGACCAGAGCCCCTCCTCCGACCACAAGCCTGCCCCTCGCACTGAACAATATCGACCCATCATTCAGCCTCCCTACTCCTCATCTTCCTCTTCTTCTTCTTCCTCTGCTGGAAAGGGTACAAAAAGTAGTTCCAGTAGTGGTTATTCTTCAGGCAGTTCTGCGTCGTCATCAAGGACTCCTCATACGCCCCCCTCGGCTTCCTCAACCTCCTCCTCCTCGTCCTCTTCTTCTGCAACATCAGGAGCTCACCCTTCAAACTCGATTCCCACGTCTAGCTCCAGCGCTGCTCCGTCTCGACAGCAGCCGCCCCCTCAACCTGCTCCGCCTCCCCCTACTCCTCAGCAGCAGCCTCCCTCCACCTCCACTTCAGCTCCCCAGTCTCTCCCCAAGTCCTGCTTGTCTGGTTACGGCTCCCCAGTGCCCCCTGTAAAGACCCCCACCTCTGCTCTTACTGGTCAGACTCCACCTCAACAACAGACTCAGTCATATTCTCCCAATCAGCCCCCTACATCCCACCTGGCACAGTCCTATGGAGGCTTCAACTCACCACAAGCCCAAGACCTGAGCTCTGGTACGGCTGGAAAAGGTTACGGAAGTTTAGGCGGACGGAGCCATTCGTATTCCACTGATCTGTATGGAGCTGATTCTGCTTATGGATCACTGCCCTCCTCTTTAGGTGGAGCGGGCAGCCCATCACTTGGTTACGGAGCTCCAGGTCACTCACCTGCCCTTCTAAGGTCAAGTGGTTCCTCAGGTAGTGGAGCGTCTGGGGGAGGGAGCAGCAGTGGTGCAGGGAGCGGGAACTCTGGATCCGGAGGAGCAACGGGAAACAGTATGACCAGTGAGAGAGGTGGAGGAGGCAGCGGGGGAGGTTCCTATCATATTCCCGACTCCAGCCCCTCTCCATCGGGCAACTCGGGCATAATCCGGCCGGGTCTGCACTCCCCAGTGCCCACCTGTCCCACTCAGTCTCCAGGAGGCGCTGGCTCAAATAAATACATTCCATCTGTTCTCTCTCCTACTTTTCTCGCATCGCCCCAGGCATACCCTGATGCCAGAGGTCCTTCCTCCCAACCCCAGTCGTATCATTCCAATTCCTCCAAAGCAAAACCGGACGGGTCTATGATGGGCGTGGGCTCCCAGAGGTCCCAGGAGGAAGTGGATGACGACGACGAGTTCTTGATTCAGCATCTGCTGCAAGCCCAAGCGAGTCCCGCTCCTCAAGCTACTCATCACCACGCTCAGCAACAGCCTCAGCAGGCGTCGCAGCAAACGCAACCGCAGCCACAGTCAGTACCCCCGACCAGCGATTCGGGCAAAGGGATGAGTTATGACATGGGCAAGACCCCTGAGGAGAGGTACCACCCCCAGAGCGTTATACGTACGCACAGTGCGACGTCTTCTGCCGGGGTGGGGAATACAGGTTCTGGAGGATCCATTTCTGGGCTTGACAACCAGCTAGAGATGTCACTAAAGAAGCAGCAGCATCAACACCATCATCAGCCGCAGCAACCGCAACAAAGGAGCGACCGATCTGTTGGGGGCAGCAGAAACGGCAATGGAAGAGGCAGCGCCGAGCAAGTGCACTCACACCTCCACCATCACGACGGCCTCGGTTCTGTGGTCCACTACGGCCGGGGCGACCCCTACACCCAACACTCTCTTGCCGCCCAACACTCCTCCCACAGTCAGCACGTGTCCTCGCATTCTCAGATGCCGCCTCACCAGATGGAGCTCCAGAAGAAGCCTCAGGAGCGTGCGGAAATCCCGTATCCTCGGAAAACGCCGGAGCTGCAGCAGCAGCAGCACCCGCAGTCCCAAGCTGCTGTGTCCCTCATGGACTCCCCCACAGACCAGTCCCGTCAGCCGCCACACTTGCTGCAGTCGGTGCTATCCCACACCACCCGCAATAAGCTGGAGCCCCATCAGTCGCACCATAAGATGGACTCCCACCGCCAACACCAACAGCACCACAAAATGGATCCCCTCCCTCCGCATCAACATTCGAAAATGGACTCCCACCCTCAGCATCAGCAGCACCAGAAAATGGACACCCATCAGCACCCGCAGCACCACAAAATAGACTCTCACTCTCAGCACCAACAGCACCATAAAATGGACTCCCATAGCCAACAGCAGCAGCACTCCATCAGCCAGCAGCAAGCGGTGATGGAAGGAGCCGGTGGGAGACTGGGCTCCAGTAAACACCAGGCTCAGTCCCAGTCTCAAACCACCCAGCTCCAGCTTCAGCTGCAGTCGCAGGCGTTGGAAGTTGCAGCCGCCCACTACAACCATGGCGCACATCAGCATGACCAGAGTCAGGTCAAGCAGAGCTCCGTGGTCTCCTCCCTGGACATGCTGGAGCGCTCGCTCTCCCAGACCTCCAGCGCTGACGTGGGCGTAGCAGAAGACCGGCGTGGAGGACCGGGCAGTGCAGGGCGGAGCGGTGGCGGAGCCGGCGGCAGTGAGCGCCACCGGCAGCCTCAACAGGAGCCTCAGAGGCAGCACCCTCCCCACCATCAGGCGCAGCAGTCCCACCACTCAGCCCCAGAGCTCCACTCCTTCCTGACAGAGCCCGACATCGGCTTGTCCACACCGTCTCACATGCACCACCTGTCGCAGCATCACGCCCAGCAGCAACAGACTTCTCAACACCACCTCCCTCACCCTCAGCAGCAACCGCCTCACCCTCACCACATAAACCCGCCCTCTGCTTCAGCCCACCCCCAGAATCAGCCCGACCCCCAGCAACCGCTCCCAAGCCAGCTCGCCTCGCAGCAGAGCCAGCTGGACCAGCAGCGCTCCGACCAGCATCAGTTCGATACGGTCAGCCCAGTGGAGAAAGCAGACCAGAACCAACAGAGCAACCGCTTCGTTCCGTTAGCCTCCATCTGCTTCCCGGACTCTCTCCTTCAGGATGAGGACCGCTCCTTCTTCCCAGGGATGGAAGACATGTTTTGCGCCGAGGACTACAAGTCAAGCTGTGCCGGCGGCGCCGGTCCAGGCCCGGAGGAGATGAATGAAAACCACCCTGGGCAGGAAGGGATGGACTCGATGAAAGCCGGACAGAGTACCGGAGGAGCTCCAGGCGGTAGCGGACCCGGTTATGACATGATGGGTCACCATGGTGGCGATCAGGCGTATGAACCCTACTGCCTGGAGGAACCCAGCAGCAACACTATGACTCTAGATCTAGACTCTCTCAAAACCCACGAGCTTCCCTCTACGGTCAACACTGAACAGTTGGGTCTGATACAGTCCCAGCCCCCAGCCATGGGGATGGGCTCCAACCCAGCTGGTCCAAACAACGCCGGAGCAAAGCTCTCCTCTGGTCCTGGAGGAACTGGCTCTGGAGCCGGTTCCGGAGGCCTCCAGTCGCCCATCTTCTGCTCATCTCGTCCCAAGAAACTCCTCAAATCCAGTTCGTTTCATCTGCTAAAGGAGCGCAGGGACCCCAACACACTACCTAAGAAAAGCTACGCCCAAGAATATGAATTTGAGGATGACGAAGATAAAGCTGACCAGCCTGCCGACATCCGGCTGAACAGCCGCAGGCTGCCTGACCTTTTACCAGATTTAGTGTCCAGTTGCAGAAAGGGAGGAGGCGGCGGATCACTGAGCCCCTTAATGGGCGACATCGATTTTTACCACGCCTCTGGCTACTCCTCTATGGGTTCACACTCTATCCTTCCTCCAGACGGACCCAAGAAGAGAGGCCGAAAGCCCACCAGGCCAAAACGAGAGGGCCCCCCAAGGCCCAGAGGCAGGCCGCGTATCCGCCCCATGCCGGAGCCCTACACCCCACGGGGCATGATGGGAGAGATGGGTGGATCAGGCGTTGGAGGGGGGTTCAGCGTGGAGGGACGGGGTAGAGGTAGAGGGCGTGGAAGCCGAGGAAGAGGAGGAAGGAGGGAGGATATGTATATGGAGATGAGCGGGAAGGAGCAGGATCAGATGCATTCGCACCACCTGCAGCAGCAGCAGCTACATCACCAGCCCCAACAGCAGCAGCATGAGCCCATCCCGCCTCTCAAGGTCAGTGGGCCTCCATCAAACAACAGCAAAACAAACAGATCTGATTGTGGTCGCTAGACCTGTCTCAATAACAAATTTTACTGGATGATAAATTGCCCCAGAAATTATTGCGATAAACGATAATATTGATGTTTTGACACCATTTTCAAGTAATATTATAATAATAATGGCATAATAAGTTTGTCCTCTTAAACAGCAATTAACTTTAATTTTGTAAAGAAAACTTAATACTAAGTCAGCCAATGAGTTTGATAATTTCCATTCTGATTATTAATACTTTTTAAAGGCCAATCTTCATAATCCATTTAATTTCTGGTTTCGGTTGTGTGCAGTATTTATTTATTTATTGCTTTTGGTCGTTTATGCATTTATTTTGGATATTGAAAATTTCAGTTCCGGTGCTAAATGTTCTTTACAAAAATAAAGTTTATTGATATTTGAGAGGTCAAAACAACATTATCGTCCAGCAAAATTTGTTACGATTTGTGGCAGGCCTACTTGACACTGGAACTAGAAGATATTTTAAAATATCACATTAGCAACTTGAATCAGCTGAAACATTTTTAATGAAAGGAATAGTCAAATATCAAGCCCAAAATTATACCAGAACCTTCAAGTTTATGGTTTCCCTGAAATTTATCAAATGTTTTGCAAGAAGCCTGTAAACTTGGACTGAAACTTACAATTATTTTAATTCTGATGATTGAGTTCTCTGATTAAAGGAATGGCACATTCTTCAGATTTTTCACTTAACCATATAAACCTTTTTACTTAATATTACAAATACATTAAAAGATGCAAATATACTAATTAAATTCTTAATACAATTTAATAACATAGCATTCCTTTAGTGGATTTGAACCAGGTGAAGCTAAAACTAAGCCACTCCAGGAGTTTCGTCTAAGACAGAGTTACAGAAAAAAGTGTTTTTATCTTACATGTGAATATATTTTGTACAGTTTTGGCTTAATTACTGCTCTGAATATGTTTTTTTTTTTTTTTTTTTCCCCCCCCAGTAAATAGCCTTTTTTGAGTCTGTAAACTCCGAGCTAATGATTAATCGATTACTACATTAGCTGATTATTTCAGTAATTGATTAATCATGATTAAGCTGATAAATTGTTTCAGCCTTAGTGTATTTTAGCCTGTTTGGTTTAGAGAAAATCTTCAGTAAATAAAATCTTGTTTTATCATAGCACGCTGGACAAACAGAACAGTTCAAATCATCATAATTTTCTACTGTATGTAAACATCTGGCCCAGACATTAGCAGATGTGGCGCTGTTGGCATTGTGAGGAAACAGATGTTGTTTAATGTGATTAATTTGTCCCCACTCTTATTTTAAATTCATTTAATTTCAAATGAATGTCTTTTAAGTCGTCTTTAGATTCTTGACTTTCTCTCTGTTGATGCAGATCAAGTTGCCAGTTGGTACTCTGTCCTCCTCTGACGCCTTGCTGAGGACAGACTCTTTGTCTGGCACCGACCCGGCTTTGTCAGACGGCTCGGTTGGCTCGGCTCCGTCGCTCGGTTTAAGTCCTGGACCTCCCTGCAGCACTGAGAGCACCAGGAGCCAGGACAAGAGCAAACAGAAGAGCCAGATGATAAGTGAAGGAGTGGATGAAGAGGGACTGGATGAAAGGGTAAAGGTTCTTCCTATGAGGACAGAATGGGGCTGGGCCATAAATCGATTATATTAATCAAATCTTTGGTTTTTTTAAATTTACATTTTTGGAAAATCTGGATTTTTTTTGTGCGCTTCAATAGTTCAGAGTGATGTCAGCTCAACTGGGCCACCATCTTGTTCATGGAGTGTATTTTATAGCTTCTGTTCATTTGGACTTTCAATGGTCAATTCTACGACAGAAAATTGTAAGAATAAAGTCGTACGACAATAGTCGAAATAATACGAGAGTGAAATCATATTAGAATAAAAAAAATTTATTTTATGAAAATTCCAACACAAAAAAACAAATTTAAATGAGGAATGTAGAGCAGATTGTGAATTTATTCTTAGGGATTGGTTTTATAGACAACACTTAATTCAAATACTGATTCTATTTTGAAGAAATAATTAGATCAAATTATTATAACTCTAAAAGCTTTTTTTTTTCTAATTTCAGAAAAAAAAAATTTCTCTTAAAATTGCATTGTTGTTTTACTAACATTATGACTTTATTCTCTTAATTAAAGAAAATATTTTGTAGCCTTGTCCTAATACTCTGTCTTAGAACTGACAGAAAGGTTGACTGAAATAAAAACCACTTTTTGAAATTTTCTGTCAGAAACAAAAAAAAGAAGAAGAAAAATCTGATATGGTATGAAAGACCTTTGAGATTTTGTTTTTAATCCATACCACCCGACCCTACAGAAGTTAAATTACAGCAGCTTGAAGTTGAATGTTTGATAGTTGTGAGGTTCGCTCCTACAGCTGATGTCTGTCCTGCTTCTTCCAGGGAGATGAGAAAGACTCTGAGTCCAAAGCTGGCTTTGTGGCTTCGTTCTTGGACTTCCTGAAGACAGGGAAACGGCCTCCGGGTTTGGACATCTCTCCAGGAATGGACCACGACAACGGCGAGGCGTCGCCCTGTAAAGCCGGGGGTCTGCGCCCGCTTTCTCCGGCGCCGCCTCCCCCTCCGCCGCCGCCTCCATTTGGGGACGGCGAGGGGAATGGCGGACTGGCTCTCGGCAACTGCCCCAGCCCCAAGCGCTTAGAGGACGAGCTGAAGAGAAACCTGGAGACGCTGCCGTCTTTCTCCTCCGATGAGGAGGATTCAGTCGGGAAGAACCAGGACCTCCAGAAGAGCATCTCCTCGGCCATTTCAGCTCTGTACGACACTCCTCAGCTGACGTCCAACATCCAGGCTCCTCTACCTCCTCCACCGCCCCAAACCCAGGCTCAGCCTATCCAGGCTCCCCTCACCCCCACTATGGAGCCTCCCGCGCTGAGCCCACAGCCCACCGTGCAAACCGCACACTCCCAGCCCGAGTCTGACGAACCGGACATCCTTCCTCCAGAAGACGGGGACATGGAGGAGGACAAAGAGGATGAGATCGAAGAGGAACGGAGTACAGGAGAGGAAGAAGAGAGGGATATAACAGAGGAAAGGGAACCCCAGCTGGAGACGCTGGGCGCTCCTAAACTTGATGGTGAGTTTTACCGGAAATCTTATGATCTGGAATATTTTTATCCTACAGATCACTCGTTTTTTTATTGTTTTTAAACAGTAGGTATGGGCCAATAACCACGTTATGAAAAAGTCACAGTTTCAAAACCAGGAAAATTCTCCGTAATTAGGCCTGTCACAATATCTCATTTTGCTGGACGATAAATTGCCTCAGGAATTATTGCGATAAACGATAATATTGTTGTTTTTAGACTATAATGTAATGATAAATATATAATAATATATACAACACTTCTGAATAATATTTAAGTAATATATTCCTCTTGTCACAACTTGTCTGCAGGAGTGTTGTGGAGTTGTTGTATTGTTTATTTGATTAATGAATCGCGAAGCTCTATTTGTGTTTTTGGTTATTTCTGTGTGCATACAATTTACAGCTCTGGAAAAATTAAGGAGCCACATAAAATTTTCAGTTGTTTGATTTTACTTTTTATAGGTATATGTTTGAGTAAAATAAACATTGTTCTTTTATTCTATGAACTACAGACAACATGTTTCTGAAATTTCAAGCAAAAATTTAGTATTTATCTGCAGAAAATGAGTCAAAATAACAAAAAGATGCAATGCTTTCAGACCTGAAATAATGCAAAGACATTTATTTAGAAACAATACTAATGTTCTAACTCAGAAAGTGTTCAGAAATCAATATTTGGTGGAATAACCATGAGGTTTTCAATGCAGCGGTCTCTTCATTTTTTCCAGACCTGCATATAAATATAATCTGCTTTACATCAAAGCAGATTAAAACACAATAATGTGTTTTAATTTATTAAAACACATAATGTGTCTCTGAATCTTAAAACACAATAAAAACTCCCAACATGATACATTACATCAATAAAGTAACCTGGTTTGTCTTAAATATTAGTGGAGACACAATTATCTTATTTTTTATGTAAACTTGATCAGTAAAGCTTCATTATGTTATGTGCCAAAAAGTAATCAAGTATGACATTTAAGAAGTGAATCACATTCACATCAAAGTAGGCTAAAGAAAATGCAACATGACGCATTTTAGATTTCTGTAATCATATTTTTACCTAAGGTTATGACACTGTCATAATTTCATACCAGCCCAGAAAAGCAGCAGGATTTTCTTTAATCCTAAACGTCTGCTTAGTTCTGTATAAATTCTTCACTTATCTGGGTAAGAGATTAAAATCTCTCTTTTTTTAAGACATACCTGGGCAGGAAGGCAATAACACAACAAACACATCCTTATCTACTACAAACAAATACCCCAGTCATTCTACCAAACCCATAAGGAAAAACCAGAACAAAAACATTCAAGCCAACTCCCTGATTGTGTCGGAGACGTTCAGGTTTCTAATGTAAGCAGGGACAGTCACTCTAAAAGGTCAGAAACACATGATTGACAGATCTCTGTGTCTTTCCTGCGAGTCTTTGGGGTCACTGTGACTTGGTAGTTTCTTTTTAACTCAACCAGGGTTATGTCAAAAGGTCTGAGTGATTTTGAAACCTTTGTTCATGGTTGTTGTCTTTCCTGTTTACCAAAGATGGCTATAATTACTTCTCTGTCAAACTATGTGGCAGGTTTAGGTGGAGCTTTTTCTAAACTTAGCTGTTTAGTTTCTGTCTGTTAAAAGATCTGAACAGATTCTGGTTGGTTGCCTTTGCTCAGGTTCCTTCTAGAGGTGCATCAAGAAATTGACTTGTGACTAGAATCAACCAATTTTTCCTGAAACTCAAAAATCCAATCTATTTCCAATCAGTTATTGCACCACATGACACTCTTTGTCGTTGAAGTTGCAATGGAGTAAAGACTTCAGCTACCAATTGTTTACTACTTGAGTAATTGAATTGGCACCTTCTGCAGATTTTTCATTTAACCTCTCAAGCTGATTTTATACAATATTAGAAACAAAAATGCAAAGAAATAATTAAATTAATTTTATAAACGACAAAATAAACATTTTATTGCCAAAATGCACCAGCATGCATAGCATTTTTTTTAGTGCGTATTTAATCGTTTGTAGCAAAGAAAATCTTTGCAGCTAAAAAAAAATAAATTTATTATCAACATGTTAGAAGCTCAGCTCTTTTGGCTTGTCATCAGTCCAGCGTAATGATCCGGTGATTATTATTTTTGATAATTGAATTGTGCAAGGTTATTAATGGGAGATTTTAATCCTGAATTTGAAGCAAATGAAGCTGGAGTTCTGGGTAGGACACATTTACAGACAATTATGGGTTTTTAATCTTAAATGCAAAATGTACTTATATTTTGTACAGTTTTGGCGTAATTACTGCTCCTACATTACTGTCCATGTCACCACACAAATACCACATGACCAACCTCGTCCCATTCTCCACCAGAAGCACAAACAGTAACAAGGTGGAAATAAAATAAAGTGGAAATAAAACTTTTGTTATCAAACTGATAACAGTATGTTAAAAATAAAAACATTGGCTGATACCGATGTTGATTCTGATATATTTTGCACCCTTAATTATCGGCCTGTGGTGTGTTTAAAGAGAAATTTTGAGGAAATATACAAAGAAAAAGCAAAAAGCATCTGTAATTTCAGTTACTCAGTCAGGCTGCGATAGGGCGAGAGAGAGCAAAACTTAAAGCAATTAAGAAGAAGGCTGAATGGAGTCTATCCAAAGTTCTCCGTTTTATAATTTTGAGCATTTAACCTGTGCTTTAGGTGAAAATGTTTGGAACCTATTGGAAATTTTACACAGACTGGTGTTTTAGTGATGCTAACTTAGCTAATTCCTCATAGTAGATGCTAGAGCTAGTGAAATATGCTAACTCTGTTATAATTTTTTGTTTTACAACAACTGCATTGACACGTATTGCACATGTATTCTGGCTGACTGTCAGAATAAAAAAAACACTAAATACTGTTAATATAGTACGTCTTTTTATTCTATAATTCTAAGATGAACCACTAACGTCAGGATCAGCAAGTCAAAATTAACAAAGCTTGTTGCATCTGCAGGTTGTTTGGATGTTTTGCACTTGTGGTCAGCTAGTCTCATTTCTAATCTAAGGATGAATCAATGCTAGATTTTAGTTTTACTGACATTTAGTCATTCAGCTCTGCAGAGGCCTGCTAGCGAGCTGTTCAGCTAATCCAGGTGTGTCAGAGAAGGAATTAATTCAATTTCAAAAATACTTTATTAATCCCAAATGGAAATGTAATGAATTTGATAAATAAATTACAATTTAATACATTTAATTTAAGTTTAATAAATTTAAATTTAATACATTTAAATGTATTTAATAAATCTTAAAGTCGCAGGACAGCAGCCGGAGTAAGGAGTATAATGTTAGAACAAAAACAAAGTCTTCTGTATTGTCTACTTTGATGTCTTATTAGTCTCAAATAAATGCACTAAATATATTAAATAAAACACTCAGACTAATTGTGTCTCTAACATTGTTGACATTTAACTACTTCAAGTCTGCTACTTTGAAACAGCAATAAATTATCAATAATCTAATGCATTAAAGTAGATTTAGTTCTCACTACATTAAGTTTGACCTTAATTTACATGTTTGTTTGTTCTTAATGCTGAGAATGAATGTTATACCATCATCTAGAAGTATAATTATTAGTGTAATACAGTGTCCACTAACTAAAACAAGTGTTATGGGGGGGATCCTAGAAAGTGAGATTCAGCCTAAAATAGGAATTATTCAAACACTTCACTCCCTACACATAGTTTTATCCATTCATACTTCCATTTTATTCTCATAAGCAAAACATTTTAATGCATTTGATTGCATAATAAGCATTTGATTGCTTACTAAGGCAGCACAATATGTGGAAAGTTTGTTACTGTGACATTATTGTGCGCAGTGATATAACTGCAATAAGTTTTAGCTTTTTATTTAAGTTCTATTTGTTCAGGTTTTCTAGCTGCAATATCTTTTGGGACCCTTTTGTTTAATGCAGTATAAAAAGTTTTAGAAGGCTATAAGGTTGTAAACTCATTAACAAACTATAACCAAGTTGTTTTAGTGCAGTCAATAAAAATAATTTTTTTCCAGTATAGTAGATGGAGTTCATGTTTGCTATGAAAGCAGAAAGACATCAACTGTTTTAATTGTTGCTTTATCTTGTCGCAAGTCATGTAGTTATTGCAACGTTCAGTGATATAATAGTGTTTCACTGGTTTTACTAATATTGTGCAACCAGTTAATAGGTTTATTTTTAGAACAAAATAGAGATGATTAGTAATAAATAGATTTTTTTATTAAACTCCATTTTGTTTTATTCCTGTTCAGTGGAGTTGATTTTCATTAAAAATGACAGATTATGACCCCTGACCAAACCAAAATAACTCTGTCATCTCCTGCTGGTGGATATGATTTATACAAGTTACAAAATCACATTTCCTCACTGATGACAATGAATAAATACTGTAAACAGAAACTGAATAATTACTTTAAATCCTTACATGTGAATAGCAACAGGTGTTTATTGTATTATGAGAACAAAACATTTACTTTGTCAGAATTGTTGGAATTGCAACTCTCCACAGCATCAATGGATATCTGTAAATTTGAAAATATTATTAAATGCAGTTACTTTATGTGTTACTTTAAAAAACACCCCCACATTCAACACCTCCAGTGAAGCCTCAACTTTTTCTTCATTCACACCTTGAAACAGTTCAAAATATCTTTAGTCAGACTGGTAAAGAAAAATCCACAATTAATGACTAGTTAGACCAAGCTGAGAAGTAAAGCTACAACGATTATTCAGATTAATCACGATGAATCGATTATTGAAATAATCGTTGACTACTGTATTTTCCGGACTATAAGTCGCAGTTTTTTTCATAGTTTGGCCAGGGGTGCGACTTGTACTCCGGAGCGACTTATGTGTGGAAATT
>CAEFZX010026646.1:0-21847 GCA_903066825.1 Alfaro cultratus | reverse complement strand
CCAGAGCCTTGCTAATGACCTGATTATTCTATTCAGGTGTGGTGCAGCAGAGGCACATCTAAAAGTTGCAGGACTGCGGCCCTCGAGGACTGGAGTTTGAGACCCCTGCCTTATAGAATCAATATGAGGAGCTCATATGGGCTCCAGCACATCGCAGGGTTGAAAAGGCAGACTGGAACACACTGTAAAACATTTGAAGGTGGTTTAAATTGAAAATGAAAGTCCACCTGCTGCCTTGAAAATGTAATTTAAGTCAACAAGAAAATTGTTTTGGTTTTAACTCAGAAATTAAAGTTCATGAAGTTAATTTAACAAGAGACAAGTTGTCCAAACATTGTTTTTTAGATAGTAGACACAACTAAATGCAGCTAAAGTGTTTTATAGTGTAATAATCAATCATTGGTAGGTAGATGGAGACCTCAGCAGTTGCTTATGCTCATGTTTTATTGTTGTTTTAACATTTATTCTATGCACTACTCCAAATTGTGTTTGATAGTCTGGGAATAAAGACCCCAAAAACACATTTTGTGTCTGGTTTGACTTTAACTCAGCAGCTCACACCTGATATTTTTTCAAGCTGGTACAAACCCTTCCCTCTTAAGCAAAAAACATTGGTGTCAAACTCTGGGTTGCTGCAGCCACATCAGTTCTGCTCTACAAGTTCAGCTTTTATGAATGAACGGAGTCCACTTGGCTTGTAGCAGGCAGCAGCACCAGATTACACAACAAACCCATTTCACACAAGGGAGACTTAAACGTGGTCCTGACAGGCAGTGATACGGCCTCACAAGCACCTGAGTCACTCATCTCCGCCAGAGCGTAAGATGTTGTAGGATCGCTGTCTGTCAAACGCGCCTCTGCAGTTGGCCTCAAGATTTGGGTTCAAAGCGAACGTCACTGAGGCTGACTGCTACGTTAAAATCCAAAAGAGGACTGCTGTTTCTGAAGCAGGCACTCTTCTTTCTTCTTCTGGTTACACACACCGAAATGGCAAATATCAGAGAGCTGCTGAACTGCTGTTTACATAACAAGCTATCAATTTTGTTGTGCATTTGGTTTCATTGCTTTGTGATTGAGGAACAGAGGGAGGAAATGAAAAAGATGAGAGGAAAATCTGCTTCTATGCTCTCTCTGAGTCCTCATGCATTCTTTTTCTAGCTTTTTCTAGATCCTTCTGTGTGCCCCCCACATGGATTTGGCTTCATCCGATACCATCATGAATATTACATGGAGGCTCAGGTGGAGTGAGTAGAGCTGCAGAGCTGTGAAGCAAGTAAGATTTTAAAAAAAGACAGAATAAGGGTGCAGATGAAAGGTCAATGGAACTGGAATTGTGACCCACTGCAAAACCTTCACAATTATTTTTGTCTCCTTTCTAATGCAAATATCTTAAAAAACTAACTTATAGTTAACTTTTCAGCAAGTTATAAGAGCTTATTTTAAGTCAATAATTCCTTAATATTGATGAAAAGTACTTGTGTACCCACGTTGTATTTCCCCTTTGTTATAATTACACAAAATGTCTTTTTTTCTTATTCAGATTCCTCCTTTACCTGACTGTAACACCTTGGAAAACTCTGTCATTGTTATAACCGTGTGACTTTAAAATCGGGAGGCCCTCCCTTTTAATTCTTCTTCTGTGGTATTTTTGTTAAATTGTTTGCATCCCCTTGGGTCCTCCTCTTTTGTCATGTTGTCCAGGAGAAGAGATAGGTGTTGTTTATTTTTTTAATCTATATAAATCCAGTTTATTTATAGATTTTTATCACTATTGTAATACATAAATCCATTAATTAATGTGAATATTTTTAAGTGAACTAATGACTGCAAAGTAGCAGGAATTAACTTTAGTTTTGCTATGTAATTTTGTTTTGTGTAGGATGGCAGCCATAACATGCAAAAGCATGTTTTGTTTCTAACGATTCGTATCTAGTTACTTATTTCAGTATACTTGAAATAAGACAAAACTAACTTAGCTTTTCAGCAAAATACAGGAGCTTGTTTAAAAGTTAATAATTCCTTACTATTGATTTGGCTGATTATTTCACTTATGTCACAATCAACGGGCACTTCGCCGTTTCCTAGCAACCCCAGCCAAGCCAGGACGTCTCCTAGCAACCAAATACTAGTTCCACTTGCAGATTATCTCACCTATAACAAAACATTTTCCCCATGTTATAAGTAAAATAATCTGCAAGTACTTTTTTTAATTAATATTAAGAAATTATTGACTTAAAACAAGCTCACATCTCTTTCTGAAAAGTTGGTAAGTTGTAAGTTAGTTTTGTCTTATATACATCAAGCGTATTTGCACTAGAAACTAGACCAAAAATACTTGGTGAAATTTTGCTTTTGCAGCGCCGGATACATGCGTGCAGAGAAATACTTGTCACAATATCTCTCATTTGTGTATTAAATTACAAACTAATCTTCAAGAGACGCACTTGCTTGGATCAAACCAAGAGTGATCAATATGCCATGCTTGATCTCAGAGAACAGATTGTAATAACAGGAAGAGAACATGTTTTAGTTACACAGTGTACCAGGAATGCACTAATCCTCAATCAAAGGCAGGCCCAGTTCACCAGATGAAGTCTTGCATAACAAAACATTTCATTAAATAAATCAGAGCTTTAGCCTTTGAATTTAGTATATTCACATTACTAGAAATTTTCCACATTTTATCATTTTACAGCCTAAAATTTGTAAATGTATTTTATTAGTGTTTTAGATTTACACAACAAAGAGCAGTGCAAAATTGGGAAGAGAAAGAAAAAAATGATTCACTTCTAACTTTTTTTGTTACAAATGTAAATGTCAAATATTTGGTATACATTTGCAGCTAGCCTCCTTTTCTCCAAGATCCCTGAAATACCAAATTTAGGCACCCAATTAGCTTCAGATTTCACATAATAGGCCAACCAGTTTAAATAAAAGTCCTTATGTCCAATGTTATTTTTAGGATGTTCAACATGAAAGGGATTCTAGTTACTGTAGACTTGTGACTTTGTGGGGGAAAAACTGCACTACTTTTGAAAAATACATCATCAAAACAAATTAATTATAATGTTTTTTAAGCTCCAGCCTCCACTTTTTCCATTATGTTGAGCTGGATCAAACATAATGGATTTTTTTTCTACCATAAGAGGAACTATTCATTTTCACTGTTAAACAGTGGTGTAGTCTACGCTTTATGCCCGCTAGAAATGCTTGGGAATTTCCAATAACTCCCAAATTATGTGATAATCTGTGTATCCAGTGCGTATTTATCACATTCGTTATGGTGATCAGCGCTGTCACCTGATGCCGTGCGCCGTGTTTCCTTTAAATCTGAGGCTCACCGCTATTGGCTGAGCGCTTGGCTTCCTGCTCTATGATTGGTTTCGTAGTCAGCTGCTCCTCTCTGATTGGCTGAGAACATGGAGGGAAAAGGTCTGGAGTCGAAAAACGCAGCAGTCGGAGCGTTTTCAGTGTTTACAACAACGGACTGAAAATGACGATAAAACAAGCTACTTTTTTAATAAACCATCTGCGCCTAAAGTCACAGAAGAACCTGCCATTTTGACAGCCGAAACCATCGACAATGGGGTTGATATCAGCATTACTCTGGTAAGTAGAAGTGACTAGCAATACAAATTAGCTGAAGCTAGCTCCCTCAGTGCTCAGTTAAGGTATTTTCAGTAACATTTCATTTAATGTAGCATTAACAAATGCTCACCACATACAGTATTAAATGCTAAACTGTAGATTCATCTATTCTCAGAAACAGCAGCACACCTGACAGGAAGCAGCTGTCAGTCAGAGCTAAGATAAGCTAGCAACTGACTGCATAATCCTGCTCTTTACCTTTACCTCTCCTATTCTCAGGAGAGATGGGGCAGATCAGGCAGGCAGGGAGAGTGAGGAGACTGATTATGAGGCAGGATGAGCCAGAGACTGTGTTGTGTGTGTGTGTGTGTGTGTGTTGGATACAGTTTGTGAGGATTGGGTCTGAGCCATCCTTCAGTCCTGTGTGCAGACACCAGGAAGCTCCTAACACGATGCTGACGTCATCACTGCCATATGCTGGAGCCTCTTATCAGACCAACTCTCCATTTCTACGTTTTTACAGGAGCACCTTCAGCTAGAGACTCATTTTACCTGAATGCACCACGAGAGACAGAGGAAGTCATTTCTGCCTGGAGCCATTAGACTTTACACTGCAAAAACACAAAATCTTACCTAGTAATTTTGTTCTAGTTTCTTGTGCAAATATCTTAGTAAACTCGACATAAGCTTTACTTAAAAGTACCTTTTCAGCGACATATAGGAGCTTGTTTAAAGTAAGTAATTCCTTAATATTGATGGAAAAGAACTAGTTCTATTGGCAGATAAAGGTTTTGTTATAAGTGAAATAATCTTCCACTGAAACAAGAACATTTTCATCAATATTAAGGATTTATTTACTTAAAACAAGCTCCTATGTCTTGATAAAAAAGTTACTTGTAAGCTAGTTTTGTCTTATTTCAAGTATATTAAGATATTTGCACTATAGACCAAAAATACTTGCTAAGATTTTGTGTTTTTGCAGTGAAGTCTGAATGACTTAAATCTAATTTTCTCTGCACTCATTTATAGATTATTTTTAGATTAACATATTTGCATGTTGATGTATTTATATTCAGTCATATTGAATTACCTACATATACAGTTCTGGAAAAAAATAAGAGACCACTTAAAATGATCAGTTTCTCAGATTTTACTCTTTTTAGGTATATGTTTGAGTAAAGTGAAAATTGTTTTATTCTATTATCTACCGACAACATGTCTCTGAAATTACAAACAAAATTTTTAGTTCATGAGGTTTTCAATGGGGTTCAGTGCAGTGGGTTTTTTCCAGAACTGCATTTATTTTATAAACTTTATCTTTTATGGTTATATTTATATTATTAATATTTAACACCTTGGCTGGAGTAGCTTGTCAACAAATTAGTAATTTCCCCTTGAGGATGGATAAAGTATATTCGATTCTATTCTATCCTTGTTGAGTCTTTTCCATTTCCTGGGAACAGCGGGATGAAGCAGTTGGGGAAAAAAAGAAATAATAAAAAAGAAGCTTGCTGGCACACCAGCAGCTTATATAAGAGATGGTAGGCAGGGCAGCTGAGGTACGCAGAGCGCTGCAGGGAAGTCTGACGGCGCACCGGCAGATGGCACAGGATGACGTGATGACTCTGGATTTGTCACAAACACAATTCCTCATTTTCCAGAGGAGGCCAATAAATCCCAGTCACACATCCTCCCATCGTCTCTAATCGTCATTTGCAAATAGGTCCCTGGATCCCCGGTGACCTCCACAGCCGCAGCGGAATTGGATTTGTGTGTCTGGTTTGCCAACAAACACAAACATCCCTGTAATCTGTTTTGCTGTAACGCTGTCAATGCAGCTGCGTGTCTGATTGTGGCTTGTTTCAGACGGAGCTGCGTGATGGATGGAAATAAACACTTTGTCAGCCTTTTCTGTCATCGGTCACACATCCAGAGCGAGAACAGAAATCACAGTTTTACCAAACACATTTTTTTTTCTCTTTGTTTTCTCCTTGTATTTAAAAAGCTGTGACCAACAAGATTTAGTATGGAGTCTTTCTAAACAGGGCTGCATTTCACTGTGTAATAAATCCACATTAGACACTGCAAAAACACAAAATCTTAAGTATCTTTGGTCTTGTATCTAGTGCAAATATGTTTGCATATTTAATATTTATTTAATTTCCTTTGTGATCAATAAAGTATTTTAGAATTTGAATTTCAATAAGGCAAAACTAATTTACAAGTAACATTTTAGCAAGATATAGGAGCTTGTTCTTAGTAAATAATAGATAGTACCTCTGGAATATTATTTCACTTATAAAAATAAATTTTTTGTTATAATTAAAACAATCTGCAGATGGAACTAGTACTTATTTAGCAATATTAGGAATTATTTTCTTTCAACAAGCTTTTATATTTTGATGAAAAGTTACTTGTAAGTTAGTTTTGTCAGACCTGCGGCAGTCAGACCTGATTACAAAGAATCTATAAATCACTGGAATTGAACCTGTCTGACAACATGAAGTAGGCTAAAGGATCTCAACAACAATCAAAAAACAAATTCAAAAACATGAGAAACAAGTCGTTGACATCTCTCAGTACTTGCTGCACTATCAAAAATAAAATGCAGTTATTTTATTATTTGCAAATTAAAATAAAGTGGGGATATTTCTCAAAGTGGTCGACCCGACAAATGTCTTCCAAATACTTTGGCAACTCATCCAAATCTGTCAAAGTTGTGGTCGTTGTTCATGATTTAATATTAATACTATGGAAAAATGGCATCGATGACAAAAACCAGAGCTAACCAAAACGAACACTTTGCCAAAAAACAATTAGTTTATTCTGAAAAACGATCCCAGAAAAGAACGTCATGACATGGCGGTAATAGTGCCGTGATCTGGGGCTTCTGTGCTCATTTAATACCTGGGCCTCTTGCTGTTATTAACAGAACCATAAATTCTGCAGAAAATCCTGAATAAAAATGTGTGACCTTAAGCTGAAGTTCATTTGGGTTGTACAGCTGGAAAATATTCCAAGGCACACCACTAAGTGCCTCGGTGTGCACAAAAGTGGCACAAAAGTTAAAAAAGAAAAGAAGGTCTTTGCATGACCTAATCAAATCAACTGTAATGCTGTGGTACAAATTTAAACATACATTAAACGAGTAGCTCAGGCTTAAAAACCCTCCAGCTGGGCTTATTTTTTTATTTTCTTTTTACAAATGGACATGATGGTTTAAAAAGCTTCCCCCCTCTTTTGATGAATGTTTTTTCTTTTAGGACTGACTTTGGGATATACTAAGTTTGTGTTTGTAAGATATTAAAATGTGGTTGATGGTCTGAAATATTTGAGTTTGACAAAAAAAAAAAAAAAATAAGTGAAATCTCTGTGGGGCGAATGTCTTTTCACAGCACTGTGTGTGTTTTAACTGAATGTCCCTCATCTCAAAGCACCGTTGGGCTTTTCTCACCATGATGGACAGAATTTAAAATATTGTACAAACTCCCAGAGTGGCAACATTGAGGCTGTGATAAGGTCGTTTCAGGGGAAAATCAGAGCAAACATCCTGCCGGTTGCTTTGAGCGTTTATCCCAGTAGGGTTTCGTATGAATATCCAAACGAGTGTTTGCCTCAGTTTCATAATCAGTCTGAAAATACTGCAGGTTTAATATTAATATCATGTATATTAAGAGTCCTGCATTGTCACAGCAGAAGGTAAGGGAATCAAATGAGTGTAAAAAATAAAACAATATTCATTAATAAAAGCAGCCTAAAAATTAGGCTTGTGATTTGGGTGACCTATCAACCCCGTAGAGATTTGTTTCATCTTTTCATCTGCATGTCTGTTTTCCAGAGAAAGCTCCAGGTGGAGGGAGGCATGCAGGCGCGGTGTGACAGCACAGCTGGGCGCCTGACGTGACTCACACCGCTGAGACTGGATGCAGAGGCCCGAGGCTGAGCTCCACATCGTGGCAGAGCCGGGGGAGCCGTGCAGCGGTTCTCTCCTGGTGTGACTTGCCCTGCGCACAGAGTGAGTCTCTACGAGTTTCTGTCTCCGTGAGCGGCTGGCAGACAGGCCAAACCCTCGGCAACAGTCCAGTTTGGCATGGGCTGTAGTAGCTACAAAAAGAAGGAGTGGATTTCTGCAATACTTTCTAAAAAAAAAAAAATCTAACCTTCAAAAGTCAGAAACTTTCTGGAAAAAGCAAGAAAGTTTCTGGGCTCCAAAAGTCAAATGTTTGAGAGGAAAAAACAGAAATTTTTAGATTATTCTCAGAAAATTTCAAGAAAAAAATTGGAAGTTTCTGACCTCCCAAAATCAAAAATCTGCTAGAAAAAACAATCAGAAAATTTGAGCTTAATCTCAGACATTTTTTAGAAAAAAATAACAACAAAAAAAACAAAACTAGGAACGTTTCAGAAGTTGAAAAGTTTCGGACTTTCTGGAAAAGTTTTGTTTTGCCTTTTTTTTTTATTCTGAAATTTTCAACTTTTACAGCTCAGAAATTTTCTTGTTTTTTTCTAGAAAATTTCTGAGTTTTTTTCTAGCTAATTATTGAATTTCAGAGCTCTAAAATTTCCCAATTTTTTTCTAGAATATTTCTGAAATTAGTCTTCAAATTTCTTAATTTTTGGCTGAAATGTACTCCCTCCTTTTTCTCTATCTACAAAGGCCATAATATCCCATCATATGTTACATGTTTTGATGTATACTGTGATACGAGTTGGGCAGAAAGTATCTGTTAAGTAAATCACGGTCAATAATATGAACTGGATAATTGCACTTAACGTGCAGCTTGAGATTAATGTAAAGTTTATTTTATTTCATCTTCATAGTCTTTTTGGCATTTAATGCCCCTCAGATTTTAGTAATCATAAAAAAATGATGTAAACTCAACAAAAATATTCTCCTCTGATTACAGATTCTTTAAAACACAGTTTATTAGTTAGTTTAAGTAAGTAGATTCCCATAAAATATCGCTAATAACATCTCACATAAAATTCTGTTTTCACCCCCAAACAAGATTTTCTTTTCTACTCCTGAAATTGATTCAACACTGAAGCTATTCTGACTCAAACTTCCCCTTCAGTTTTTCCGTTCTGTGAGCTTTACTGGCAAACGATGAGACAGATTACATCCATCTTTCTCACAGTTAAGTCCCTCTTTACACTCAATAATTAAGACTTCTTAGAGGCTGCAGTGATGACCGGATACGCTGAGAGATGGCCTGAGATGGAGACAATAATGTGCCCTAATCACTTGTAGATAAATGGGGCAATTAAGAGTGTATTATGCATGCAGTGAGAATAAATGAGGTGTGAAAATGTGTCGTGAAGTTGCACAAGCTTTATGAGGGGAAAAGCGAACAAAGAAACATCTCCATGATGAGAGCTTTGAGAAGAGATACTCTAATAGCAATGAGAGAATATTAGCTTGAAAATGTGTCAAATTTTAGACGTCAAGGGACTGAATATGTTTAAAGACAGTTGGACACCAATTTAAGACGGTTCTAAAAATGAAATTAACGTGAAAGTGTCAAAGAGGCAGCTGAAAGTAGAGCAAGAGAAACTTTTAAAAGTGACTGTGACAGTCTCCCCAGGAAGAAGAAGAGCGTGTTTTTGAGAGGAGCTGTCTCCAGTCCAAGTCTATTTCTGCTTCAGCGACTGGCAAACACTTGATGGTTTGCTGGAGGCAAGTAGGAAGCTTCCAGGCATCCTTTTATATTCCACTCAACAAAAACTTCTGTGGTGTTTTTATTTTTGCCCAACAATCACATCATGCCTGGAACTTACCTTTCAACTCAATTCACAGGGTTTATTTCATCAAATCGTCTCAAAAAAGAGTTGGAAGTTTTGCAAATTATGCTCCCATAGAAATGTTGCTTTTTTCAGTGTTATCCAGAAGGCAGCAGGAAGTCCTCTGATTCAATACGGCTCAGCATCGTGGTCCAAAACGACTCAAAGAAAGTCTAACAAATGACAGTACTGCAATACTACTGTACTTGTCAGGTTGCTTTGTTTCTTTCACTGCAAAAACACAAAAATCTAGAACAAAAATGTGATGTATTGTCAATTTTCTACAAATTTTCTGAGGTTTTTTTCTGTCACATTTTTTACATTAGGAGCTCAGAAACTTCCTTTTTTCTTCTCCTGAAATGGATTCAACATTGATGCTGGTCTCACTCAGATTTCTCAGAAATTTTCTAGAAAAAAAAAAAGGAAATTTCTGTCAAAAATTTGACTGAAAAAAACCCCCTCAGAAACTTTTTAATTAATCCCATAAAATTTCAAGACAAAAAACTGAAATTTCTGAATTCTAGAAGTCGAAAATTTGCTTGGAAACCTCATAAATTTTGAGACCAATCTCAGAAATTTTCTAGAAAAACCAAGGAAATTTTGGGGCTCCCGAAAGTATTTAGTATTTATTTAGTATATAAAATATTTTAATTAACCCCAGAAAATTTCAAGAAAAAAACTTGAACATTTCAGAACTCCAGAAGTAGAAAATTAGCTAAAAGCCTCAGAAATTTTGAGATTAATCTCAGAAACCTTCTGAAAAAAAAAACAAGGAAATTTCTTCGCTTACAAAGTCAAAAATGTGAGAGAAAAAACTCAGAAATGTTTAGATTAATCTGAGTCTGTAGTCTGACTCAAACGTCCCCTTCAGTTTCTCCGTTCTGTGAGCTTCACAGTTAAACGAAGAGGGTGTAGAGCGAGACTGATTACATCCATGTCTCTTTGCACTCAATAATTAAGACTTCTCAGAGGATACGTTGAATGATGGACCCCAGGAAGTAATGCAGGGCTGTAAATGTGCTATTAATTGATCAAATTTGTCCGTTAAGGTGACAAAATCCCTGCATAGGTGCAGCTAAAGCCAACATGGCAGGTTCAGGTTAAAGCGGAGTTCAGTGTGCAGAGTTGCACGGTGCACAGTGGGGGAGGGGTTCGCTGTAAAACCGCAATGAGTGAAGCTGGAGAGAGTCAGGGTGGAGCAGAGAGCTTATGTAACGGCTCCAGATGCAGCTGAGCCTCCACAGAGGATAAAAACGGGCGAGGCGAGCGGCGATCAAAGAGACCTTTGAGTTCTCACTGATAATAGATGCTGCACCAGCGGTGTTAAGCCCAGTTTCATTTTGGGCCAAATCTAAAGTCAAAAATGCTCTTAAAGGGCCGGTTGTGCCAGAATGTATTAATAAAACCCATTAAATTGCTAAAAAATCAAATAACTGTTTCAGCATTTAATATGTGTTTCTTAAAATAAAATAATATTAAACATCTTTTCACACTGATCAGTCCATCCAGGATTTTGTGATTTATTTTTTGGTGATTTTTCTGTAATATAAAATCACAGATTTTGTGGTGCTATTTAGAAATATTTATAATCTATGACGTTAAAAGTGACTTTTTATTAATCGTCGTATCGGTCACAGATATGAGTAAGGCTGAGGCTGCAGTCACTTAAGCTCAGTGTTTTTCACCAATTTTGAGAAAAAATATCAATAAAATCAGAAAAAATGTTGGGATCTGTTGAGTCTAGAGGGCCACATAAGAAGCTACGGCGGGCCAGATTTGGCCCATGGGCCTCCAGTTTGACACACTGTCAGGGTGGAGACGCCATGCAATTTTATTTTACCACTGAAATCTAAACTAATATTAAAATGGAAGATATTCACACCGAAACTGTAAATATTAGTTAAAACATCACTTTGGAGCTGGAAAACATTTAAAAACTTTTTAAAAACTTTCAGAAGCAAAATGGCTTCATAATCCATAATCAGATTTAAATATGAATTCCTGTAACATGATTCAGGTACGAACACTTTTAATCCAATTCATAGTAAACATGACCACAAACATCCAGTGACTTTTACTTATTGCAGATTTTGGTAATAAACATTCAGCTTCTATGCACCACAAATCTGGAACAAACCTCTGGAAAACTGCAAAACAGCCGAAACACTGAGTTTCTTTAAGTAAAGACTGAAATTTAGAGTTGCTTTGGAACCATAATATGTGAAACATTAACCAACATTTTGACGGGAAATTAAATGTTGTAATTGACTGTGTGATTTATGATTTTGTATTTTTGTTTTTATGACGCGAAGCACTTTAAACTGCCTGTTGCTGGAATGTGCTGCACAAATAACTTTGATTGATTAAACTTGGCTAAATAAAGCAGGAGTTTTTATCCTGTCCTTGTTGCTGAGAATAAACACAAAAGTAGAAAAATGGAAAAAATGCAAAGAAAATCTGCAGGTGTTATATTTCTAAAATTATTTAAAGTGCTATTTTTCTACAGAAATTAGACTTTTTTGCTCTCTTAAAATCTCATGTTTTGTTTCCAGTTTTGCAGGTAAGGAAAAAAAAGAAAAAGAGTAAAGCCCGAAAACTGTTGAATTTCAAAAGAATAAAAGAATTACATTTTGTGGTGCTCTGGCTATAAGTTTAGGTTTTTAATCCCACAGAAAGATTTTTTATTTTTTATTTTATTTTTTTCAGATTCTACTGGGTTTTCTTTTTGTTTTCTTTCAAACTGTTTGTTTTTGTTTCAGTTGATTAAATTAGAATAATACTGTGTCATCACTGGAAAAACACAAAATCTTACCAAATATTTCTGACTGGTTTCTAGGCCAAATATTGAAGTATATTTGAATTAAGACAAAAAAAACACTTTTTTTTATCAAGATAATAGATTGTTTTAAGTTATTACTTAAAAAAACTGCTTAATATTGATGAAATACTGCTAGCTCTTCGGCAGATTATTTCACTTATAACACGGAAAAATGTTTTGTTTATAATTAAAATAATCTGCCAATGGAACCAATATATTTTTTAATCAATATTAAGGAATTATTTATTGAAAACAAGCTCATATCTTGATGAAGTTACTTGTAGGTTAGTTTTGTTTTATTTCAAGTAAACTAAGAAATTTGCATTAGAAAAAAAGACAAAAAAAGAAATTGTATTTAGTATTTTTGCAGTGCTCCACAAGGACTGTTTTTTTAAATGCCGTCTTTCATGGAGATCATATTTGTGCAGTGGATGATAAATAATAGTTGTCTTGGTGACAGAGTCTTTGAGCAGAGCTGTTGTGCAGTACTTCAATTTAACAGTTTCTCTCGATTTAAAATGTAAGACAAATAACCAAACCTTGGTTGTAATAAAGACTGAGGAGGCATGAAGGACAAATGACGGCTCTGCAAGGATTCTTAATCACAAAAAACCTTGAATATGAAAGTCTAAAAAGTCCAGTTGTACCATTAGACCTTGCATTTCAATAAAAAATAAGTCATATTTTAATTTCTATACCATTGCGGTTTATTCTTCAACGATGCCTGCAGCCTGACGAATAAACCAACCTCTCTAAGTCGGTCCTTCATGTTTATTACCTGTATCTTAAGAGGAAAAGACAAAATCCCAGAGAATCAGTTTCGTCTTGCCTCAGTAATCTGCTCCACACAGAACCGCCTTATCTCTGTAAAACTGAAGCAGCTCAGATCCACGTCTGCATTCAGCAAGACTATGAAGCTGTTTTCAGAGAAAACCTCTCAGCAGAGCTGATGAAGCTAACAAGGTGACAGAGAGAGGATATGTACACTATAAAACACTTGAAGGTGGTTTAACTTGAAAATGAAAGTCAAGTGAACAAGAAACTCTGACACTCCCAAGTAAAATCTTATGTCATTAGAAGTCACTTCAGTTCTAAAAAGCTTCTTTCAGTGTCTAACTGAACTCTAGATATTGTGTGAAACCATGTCAGAGACAAACAGTAGACCAGTCAGGAGTCGAGCTACGGAGGCGTTAAAGCAGAGTTAGGTTATAAAATTATATCCAACGCTTCTAACAACTCGCAGAGCTCCGTTCGATCTTTATTTGAAAATCTGTAGAAAGAAAATAAAAAATAATTCACAGATGATTTCCATCCTGTCTGACTGAAGTTTGGCTATTTGGCAAAGAATAATGGGTTTATGGTTTCAGTGCTTAAACTGGTAGAGGGGATCTGCAAGGTACTGACCGAGCGAGAAGGACTGCGTATTGGGCCGTTCTAGATAGAAAAAAGGGAAGAGAACATTTCTGCCAAAAAAACTCTGACATTTTGAGATTAATTTCAGAACTTTTCTAGAAAAACAAGGACATTTCTGAGTTTGAAAAGTCAGAAAACTTCTGAAAAAAAAACAAACCTGAAATTTTGAGATCAATTTCTGGAATTTTCTGGAAAAAAACTCGGAAAGTTCTTGGTTCCAAAAGTACAATTTTTTTAGATTTACTCCTTTTTTTTCTTCTATGTGCAGTAGCTCAAATACGCCTTATCAGGTTTTCCTTTATAGTAAGATTTTGCATGTGAAAATCTTACTATAAAAAATAATAAATTTCTTAGAGGAAAAAATTGACGTAAATACCTGCCATTGTTTCTGAATTTTTACTTTTGAAAATGTGTAAAAACTGTTTACTTGTTTGACCAATTTACAGCTATGTGCTGTTATGTGTCGGTGTTTCAAAAAATATCCCCAAAACGCGCTAAAGTTTGTGGATGTAACTTGACAAAATGTGAAAAAGGTCAAATGTTGCTTTTGCACTGTTGTTGGTTGCAAAAATGGTAGCTGGCTACACTGCAAAATATAGAATTCAGAAAAACGTATTCATTGGTGAGAAATGACCATATTAAGTTTATCCAATTCAATAAATATTTTAAGTTATCAAGATAAACAAATGTATATAAAGTGATTAACTTAATTCAATTACTTGTGACCAATTAACACATTTTTATTTATTTTTTTATTTTTTCTCTTTTTTTAGTGTAATAGTGATGGAACAGCGATTCATGGATGAGAAAGGAGTTTTAATTAGTAAATTAAGAAATTATGTAGGTAATGGAACAAAAATGGAGTTTTAATTGTTACTGAAAAAATATAACATCTCACATAAAGTTTGTTTCATCCAGATCAGGTTATAATCAAAGCAACCAGGAAAATGCTGCAGAATGTGCATCCCATGCAAAATCTTACTATAAAGGAAAACCTCATACTTTATTTATACTGGAGTAAGACTTTAAAAGCCCTGTGTACACATATAAAACACAGAGGTGATTAAAAATGACCTCAGAATATTCTTTAGCTGGTCTGCAGATTTCAAAATAACTCAAAGACTGGAGAAAAGATGAACACACACTGCACAGATTTAAGAATAGAAAATAAGAGGTGAAATGAGATGAGGTGCAAAGATGGAAGGACTGAGAGAAAAGTCTTAGTTTGCTCAGCAGAAAAAGCATACTCTTACATCTCCATGCCATGAGCCTGCAGACGCCCAAACTTAGCTGTAAAAGACGAATCTGGCTCCATCCAGGGCATTATGGATGCATCACAGATCTGTGCACTCAGCTTCAGCTGTCATGTAGACGGTATGAGACTCCTGACAAGTCCTGGACGCTGGCCACTTTATTAAATATTCAGCAAAAAACTCTTCCAAGAAAAAGGAAGGAAAGATGTGCCAGTTCTCCCTTACTTGTTCACCGAAAGGAAGCTGAGTGCAATTCTTAGTATCAGGTAAAAAAAAAACACTGAATCAACAATAATTTGATAAATATTCAAAACCTTTTTATTTTTTTAGATTTTGTCTCTTTACAACCACAAGCTTTAGTGTATTTTAAGTCTCTATACAGCGACATTTAGCGCTGCTAGGCTTCATCTTTTCACATCTCAATATTAACTCTTTTTTCTTCTTGGCAAAATAACTAACCACCACAGAATGACACTGCCACTACTATGTTTTACTATGAGTACAATGTGTTGAAGAATGTGTGGTGAAATGTTATCTTTAAAGCTGGAGTCAGCTTGAAAGCTAACATCTCACATATCCTTAAACACATCATACGCACAGTAAACAAAGCCAGTGTTAGCTCTAAAGCTAACAGTAGCTTTAAAGCTAATTTAAAGCTTAACACTAATGTAAAATGATACATTAGTGACATTTTACATTACACTTTAAAGTAAAAAAAAGCTTTAAAGTGTTAGCTTTAAAACTAGCTTTATAGCTAACAATAGCTTTAAACCTAGTGGTTGAAGCTAGTGTTAGCTCTAAAGCTAACAGTAGCTTTAAAGCTAATTTAAAGCTTAACACTAATGTAAAATGATATATTAGTGACATTTTACATTACACTTTAAAGTGTTAGCTTTAAAACTAGCTTTAAAGCTAACACCAGCTTTAAACCTACTGTTTAAAGTTAGTGTTAACTTAGCTTTAAGCTTTGTCCTGAATTTTATTTAGATCTGTTGGAGTAAATAAAAGTCCCACTTTACAGATTTTTATTTGTTAAGAAAATTGAGAACCAAATGTCCCTTATATTCTGGTTCTGTGCGACAAAATCACAGCAAAATACAGTTTGTAGTTAAAACATGGATGCATCTAAATAACAAATCCCTGGTTAAAACATCTCAACATTTCCATATACTGCCAGAATATTAAAACGATGCCTCGTCTTCCCTCACGTCTAATGGTATATAATATAAAATGACAAATTTGCAACCCTTTTCAAAATCATTTGGTATCAAATAACCTGTTAGCATGCTAGCTCAAAGCTGCAGCATCAATCTCTAAAGATGTGCATGTAAGTCTGTGGAATGACCCGTGATGATGCTCGCAGGAGCGGAAAGAAAGATTGATGCCATGTAGCAGAGAGAAGTGCCCTGAATACTGACTGTGTCATTAATGTCCTCCAAGCCTTCCAGCAGCAGCAGCAGCACGGCAGAAAACAAGAGGAGGCTGACCCTCCACCACTTTTTATTTCAGATCCTTTCAAAGCCACGAGGTTTGACGTACTGCGCACTGCGCTCCAAAAATCCTTCAAGGTGACAAACTGTGAAAGGAAACAAAAACAAATCCGTCTTTCCTTTGCGCTCTTCCTGGCAGGCTGACGTGCCGTTTATCACCATCACGCTGATGGTGTGTGGATGTTGATGGGCCACCTGTCCTCCCTATGGGCCACTCAGCTAAGGTGTGAGTTTAAACATCAGCTAAGTAATAATGTTTGACAGCGCTAATAAGCCGGGCCTTCCTGTGTCAGACTGCCATGACCAGCACCTCTTCTCTCAGCTTTCTCTTTCATCTCCTTGCAGTGAAACCAGCAGTGGCCTCATTAGAGAAGCTTATTGTCTTAATTCAGCCCAAAACAACAACTCAAGATGGAGCTGTTCCAAAATAACTGCACTGTAAAACATTTACAGGTGATTTAACTTGAAAATGAAAGTCCACTGCTGCCTTGAAAATGCAATTTAAGTCAACAAGAAAATTGTTTTGGTTTTAACTCGAGTTAAAGTTCATGAAGTTGATTTAACAACAAGAGACAAGTTGTCTAAACATTGTTTTTTTTTTACTTTATTCGTCTTGAATTGTAAGTTTTAACTTAATGCTGCAATTTAAACCAAATAATTCACAATATGCAAGAAAAAACTCCCCTTATCTAGTAAAAGAGCCACATTTCTCTATTATTTTACTCACAATATCAAGTTAAAATAAATACTTATTTTACTTTAGAATAATTAAAATTCTTGTTTCAAACTGCAGGAACAAAGTTTCTGTTCTGATAATGAATTTTATTAAACATTCCAATGAATTCAGCTCAGAAACATTTAGTGTGAACAGGACATTATCCTCAAGCTTTGCTAACTGAGAATTGCATTAAAATGAACATTTGCCTTAATAAAACACAAGAGTCAGATCAACGTAACGCACTTCCATCTCAGGAGACAAAAACATGCCGCTAAGCATTCTGGGAAATAATTCCCACTCCTGTCTTTCTCTTCTTTCAGCTTTTTAAGTGCTAACCTGGAAACTCAAAGCTTTGCTGCTGCTGCAGCTGAGACGACTTATGCTTGGCAAGGGCTGGACTCTTCAGATGAAATGATGGATTTGTTTTGACGTTCACCCAAAGTCACAACAAATGACAAAATGCTGCAGCTCAATAGTCGACCTTTACTCAAATTTGTTAAAACCACAAAAAGAACAGATGCACTGTACACATTTGATTTCAGGAGATTAGAAGGAAAGCTGGTCATTGTAACGGCTCTGATTGGGTTAGATGCAATGCTGTGTGTTATGTAAGCAACTTAAAATGGGACAATGATGCAATTTCAGTTGTATTCATAGAGCTAAATGGGTATTTAATAGAAAGTTTGCAACATAACCAGAAGGTTATTCTAACACAAAGTCCTTCTGTAGTAAAACTCTGAGGTCCAAACAAGATTTAGTATTTGCTGAAATTATAAATTATACTCAAACTATACAGAGTATAGTTACTATAAGTATAGTGTGTAATTTAGTGTATAAATTACACTGAATTACACACTAATCAAGTGATGTTCACCTGCTTTTACTTAGGAGTATCAGAATAAAGTTGCTTTTGTTTTTTCTTTTCAAAAACTAGATTTCTTTGGACACAATACATGATCTGTTATTGAAAGTTGGTGTCTAAAAAAGGACGGAGGAGTCAGAAAGTAACTCAAATGCAGAGCAAGACGTCTGTAAAACATTTCAGCACCACGGACAGAACCGTGATTTAATTATTCATTCACTTTTCAATTACTTTTAATATAAATCAGTGTATTTTATCTGTCATACATACTTTAGACAATTATATTTTCTTAGTGTAAGCATTGATCAGAGTTATATTAAGAATATACTCCAATATAAAGATTTATTTTTAGTATAAGATTAATTTTAAGGATTTGATAGATCAAATTTTTATGAAAATCATTTATCCAACAAGTCATTTTCAATACCTGGCTGCTTAATTCCTGCAGGGTTTCTGGCATTTATTGCCATCAGTCAACAAACAAAACATGACAACAACACTAGTAACTAAAGAAATGAAGCTGAAATGCATTTTTTTTCTTATCTGGAGGAGGAAGCTGGAGTACCTGGAGAAAACATCCAAACTCCATAAAATAGACTTTGGACAGGATTTGAATCCTGGACCTTTGTGCTGTGAGGCAACAATAGTAACAACTGCATCCCTGTGCAGATTGTTTTATAAGGTATAAAACAATCAAATACTTAAAAATAGAGACGCACTCTTCAGATAAAAACATAATGAACCATAATAAAGAAAAGATCAATAATATGCACAAAGTTCTCAGAGATGGAAAATTGTAGGATTTCTTAGTTTTGATTAATTTAATGAACAGGAGGTGAAAAGAAATCTGTAATAAATTAATAATTAGACCGATCAGAACTGATTAAGGGAAAATCAGCCAATTCCGTTCTGTAGCTGATTAATTGACCCAACTACATTTTAAGACAATATTTTACTTATTTCCAATTGTTGTACTTGATTGATGTCGATAGGTTAATCTAATCAGTTTATAGATAAATATCAAATAGGGATGAAACGATTATTTATCAGCGCAGATTTACTTAATTTTTGGGATATTTCTACCTCAGCAAAGGTCTAAAACTCAGTTATATTCTGATTATCTGATTATTAAAAATCCTCTTCTGCTCTACTGTGAGAGACATCCGTCCACCATGTTTGCAGTTAACTGGTGCCAACTCAGCAACTTTTTTCTTTTTTTTGGTATTTTTAGCCACATGTCAGACAAAAAAAAGGTCATCGGCTAAAATCGGAACCAGCTTTTTAAAGGTCGGTCAGAAAACTCCAATTGGTGCACCCCACAACCAACCAAAGTAATAAAAACAGACTGAACCCTAAACCAGTTTGATTTTTAATCAATCGTTTAAAGCATGATGAGGTTTCCGGACCTACCTGATGCTGCCTGCATCCAGCCGCAGATTTTGTACACGGTGGAGGTGCTGAGGAGGAAGAAGAGGCTGAAGCAGCCGATGCAGGTGACCACCAACATCATTGACATTCCAATGAAGAAGGAGGCGGCCTTGAACGCACCGGAGGGGATGGCGGAGAACTCGGTGAAGCTGCCCTGGCAGTCCAGGTCCCTGGAGTGTCCGTCCCCGACGCAATAGTGAAACAGGCCGAAGTAGCCAGCCTGCGGGGTGTCCACGCCATCCCCGATCCAATAGGGCTGCGAGAAAATGGTCACGTTCACGATGCCGAACAGGATCGTGAAAATGGCCCACAGGAGTCCGATGACACGCGAGTTGCGGACGTAATTGGTCTGGTAGAGTTTCGCGGCTTCTGCAGACGGTAGCATTGATGCGGCAGATCCAGGTATCATCTTATGCAGAGCCGAAAATGAAATGAAGGCTGCGATCCGTCCGTGCACTGAGGAGGGGATCGAACATTGATGTGGAAAGACGCTTTTCTCCCGACTTCCTCCTCTCACAGAATCATAGTTAAAACAACACGCCGGATCGGACGATCTGTGCCTGTGCAGCTGCAACACATCTGTCAGACGGAATCAGGCTCATGACGTCGCAAACCTCCCCCAAAATAAAAATAAAAAATCAGGCAGTGGACCAAAGTGAGGAGAGCTCCAACCCTGGATGTGACTCTGACAACTCAAACCGACTCGCTCGCAGCTCATCGCTGCCGCATTTCGGTGCCCTTGGAAAAATCCGACGGAGAAAGACGCGTTTTCACACCAACCTCAGCTGTAGGCAACACCTAAAAAAATCAACAGCCTGTTGGGAGGAAATGTCTCCAAACGAGACCGCGTTCACGCATCAAATCATCCCACCGCGAATTACGCTTTCAGATATCACTCTCTCTCTCTCTCTCTCTCTCTCCGGTCGTGAAGCGTAAATATATTCTTCACAGCAGCATCCGCTGGGCTCCCGGTGATGCTGCGAGTCACAGAGGGAGGGGCGCGCGCATGGATGGTGGACGAGCGCGCGTGCGGTGACACGCACCTTCTGGAGAACGCTGCGTCAACATCCAACGAACTGACGACACATCGGTGCCAAACGCATCAGCACATGCGCGTCTGCGTCCGTTTCAGCTGGATGACAATCTCCCAGCAGCCTTTAATGCCGGGGCAGCGCGAGGTTATGCAACAATTCATGAAACCCCTGCGCACAGTTGGAACAGATTAGGAACAGTTGAAGATCAGAAAACTGTAAAAATGGGAACAGAAGAAGCGGTTGACCAGAAGAACATTAAGGAAATGGGTGCAGGATTTTTATTTTTACTATCCTGAATCTAATTTTAACCAATAAATAAACAAATAAATCAGGTGATCCAACTTAAAATAATTTCATTTTCATTTATTTATTTCAAACCGGTTTTTAAAAACAAGCACCGGTAATCAAATAATCAGTAGGACAAGAGAAAACATGTGAATACATAACCAAGAACAAAATAATTAACTTATCACTACTTTTCTGTTTTAAAATGAGCATGAAGAAGTTAACACGTATTTAATCCTTCCTCTTATCGCAATTTATAAACAATATATTACTTACCGACTCAATATTAATCAGAAATTTGTAATTAAAACCAAGTCATTGTGTTAATATGCTGTTCAACATACTGTGCTAAACAAAACAACAAATAAATTATATTACATAATTAATTAATTGAATTTGTTACAAGTAATCAAATAAAATTTTTCAAAGTAAATATATAAATTTATAACATAAAAAAACATAAGTTTGACTAACTTAATTTGATTACAAGTTAGAATTTTACTTTTTTTTAAATATTGGAGCTCCATTCACTTTTTAAAATTTTGCTCTAGTTTGTGTTGATCTGTCACATAAATTCCCCTCAGTCATTTGTTGTTGCTTGTTTGTTATGGTCCCATAATGTATCAATAAAACCCATGAAATTGATTGTTTTTGTGTCTTTTTGCAATCAAAATCACAGATTTTGTGGTGAAGAAATTTTTAGGCTATTTGTGCTAATAATCCATTACTTAAATTTGGCTTTTAATTACCATATCGATCACAGAATATAACTTGACATGAAGTAAGGCTGAGGCAGCAGTCACTTAAATCCAACGTTTTTGGCCAATTTTGAGAAAAAAAAGTCAATAAAATCAGAAAAAATTTGGAAATCTGATGATTTTGTGTGAATTTAGTAGATTTGTAAAAAAAAAAAAAAACCCTGAAGGAACTAATTGATGTAATTTGGAGTATAGAGGGCTTTCTTACTCTGTATCAGGTATAAAACATGCATCTTCTTTCTTTTAGATACCTGAAAATAAATCAAAAGATGATTATCCCTGAATAGCATTTTATTTTTTAGATCTCTACAAGTTTAAAGATTTTGTTAAAGTAACAAATATTTCATCCATCCATCCATCCATCCATCCATCCATCCATCCATCCATCCATCCATCCATCCATCCATCCATCCATCCAT